>CANUEX010160653.1:0-35179 GCA_948099535.1 Jatropha multifida | reverse complement strand
GTAAGTTAGGAGCGGAGGACGCTATTCAAGACCAGAAGAGTTGCATTAGAGTAGATATACCATTTTGGGTAGGATATTTTGTGAATGGTAATTTTGGCATGTATATAAATATTGTAATGATGGAGGTTGTATATAATAAGTTTGTAATTTATTAAGAGTTGTGATTAATTAAGTAATAACATTTTATTATATTTGGTTATATGATTATTAATAAATATTCTTGAAATAAATGGGTTTATAATATTGATGAGGGAACCTGCGTAAAATGGATGGATATTTAGAAGTGCTTGTGACATGTTTTGTTGAATTGGAGTTTTGGAGTTTGGAGGAATTATATTGGGAGTGTGTATATTTTCTTTGTGTGGCAAGTTAATTTTTAGGAGAAACTCTTGCAAAATTTTCATAGAAATTTTCGTAAATATCATTTGTAAATTTGTAATTACTTGCCTCCTTATGAAAATCTAACCACTTCTAATATGTGACCTAGAGTTAGTGAGTGATATAAGATGGTGCTCCGGCACCAAATGTGCCATCCGCCGTCTGGTTCTTCGGGATTGAGCGGTGGATGTTACACACAGATTTGGCTATGGTCTAATACCTCGTGTAGCATTCTAATGGCTTAAAACAGAATGATTCTCGACCATTTTCGTCAGAACATTTTCGTTCTTTTATTTTCTTCTTCTTTTCTTTCTATTTTCCTCTTCTTTTTTGTTATTATTTTTTTATTCTCTTTCTTTTTTGGTTGACATTTCTTTTGCCACTCCACTTTCTTATAAATGACTTAATGACGACTAGTGGCATTTTATCTTCTGATAGAGGTGGAACTGTGTTATTTGTCACCATACGATGAGGGATCTCAAACCTGTAATGAGGAGACTCTGTCGCCTTCTTGGCATGGAAAAACCTGTCGTCACCGCTTTTCCCATAGGAGAAATATGACCTCTCTTTATTAACAGGAAAAGAATCCTTATGTAGAATCTTCTTTGCTTGTGCGAGTACTTAAAACTTCTATGTAGATGAATTCCAAAACTTTCTCAGCTTCCTTCATCGATACACCTGTCACCAATATATTGTTTGACATTCTCTTATATGGTTGTCTGTTCAAGGCTATGAATTTTAATGTCAAGCATTGTAAGGCTCATTTGCCATCTCTGGTAGCTGATTGAATATGTATTATTTTGGTCATTTACTGCTGGTTATCAAAGAACCACAGTTGATCATTTGCCATTGATACCTTATTTGGAGTTCTGTGGTCTGCATACATATCTGTCCTGTCCATTTTCTTTAGGGACTAGAAATGAAGTTGGCTAGCTGATCGAAATGAAGAACCACATTTTGAAAATTGGCAAAAATCTGTTTGCCACTCTCCTCTAGCGTGTTTCATTCTTGATCCTTTTCTGATTCATTGGCTTGCTCCCAAGGATACCAAGGCATTACACATCGAGCTATGGACCTATCTATCACTAGCACAACTCGATGCAGAAGCTTTTGCTTTTTCTATGAGTAGACTTCAAAATTTGATGCTTAACTCTAACATTAGGCTAGACCTAATTAACATATTCCAGGATTTCTTTTGTGTTTATATTAAAATTAAGCATGTATGATGAATTAATGCCAAATATGCACATGTGTTCATTTACTTGATGAATGCAAATATCAGGATTAACATCAAACAGGTAAGCAAAATTGATTTCATTACAATGCACAACATTAACATTTCATCACAAACAAAATCAATAACAGAAACACACGTGGGCAAGGTCTCCGGCTCCTCGAAGCTCTTTTCAATATAGGCCCTTATTACTTAGTAGGGTCCTCTTCTTCCTTGTTGTACCTGTTTTCTTTTTAGCATTTTCCTCTTTCTGCATCTTAGTGGCATAACCTTACTCTTGGTCCTTTTCTTTTCTCCTTCCATCATGAATTCAACCAGCACCCCCTCGGGAGTCTTTCCAGACTCGACCATGTACAAGTTTTGCAAAGATGGCTTCGTTGTAAAATTAGCAATTAAATTATTTCTCTTGTTGGGTTTCAATTCTTTCAGATCAATAATCTTACCGCTATCAATCAAATCCTGAATCTCATGTTTCAATCGGAAACACTTATTGGTAATGTGACCCTTGGTTTGATGAGAATGGCAATATGAACTGTGGTCAAAATTCTTGGGCAAAGGAAATGGAAGAGGCCTCGGGGTGAGCCATTTTAACAACCCTGCTGCTTTAACATTTTCAAATACATGAGAAAGAGGGATGCCAAAGTTGGAAAACCTTCTTTATAGCAAATTGGTGGCTCCCAGAGCGAAAGCAACTATTGTGGTATTCTTATTACTATTGAGATCTTTGTTTGACTAATTGGGCCCTTAAAATCTAGAATTGTTGAAGTTTTCAATACAATTTCCATACTTCTCGTCCTCCTTGATTTTATCTTCAATGGCTATTCCCACTTCATAGACTTATGAGAACTCAGACGGAGGCATATAATACATCTTCTTATGGAATATCAGTAAGGTCCCCTTGATAAAGATCTTTTGTCTACTCTTTGGTATCTAGCCTGTTCTTCATTTGAGTGACTTTGGCTCTCCATCTGGCTATGTAGTTTGTGAAGGGTTCATTATGCTTCTGTACAGTCGCTTCAAGATCCCTCAGATTGATGCCTATTTGAAGATTGTAGGCATACTCCTTGAGAAATATGTTGCTGAGTTCACCTCGATCTCTCCTGAATTTTCTATCTAGGTTGTAGTACCAAGTTTGAGCATATCCTATTAAAGACATTGGGAACATCTTCAGAATTTCCCTTGATGGCAGTCCCACCAACTCCATGATTGATTTGTACTGCAAAAGGTGTATCTTCAAATCACCAATCCCATCGTACCTTGCTACTTTCGGCATCTTGTAAGTGACTGGGATCGACCACCTGAGTTCAAGTTCCTGATCCTCATCGTCATCTAACTCCATAAATTGATCCATGCCTTTGGACCTCATGAGAGCATGTAGTTTTTCAAGCTTCTTATCAAGCTTCTCGAGTTTTTCTGAGACAATCGGCTCAGGTTTGGTCTGCTTGGTAGATATCTTATTGAAAAACTCTTCATCTTGCCAATTTTTTTCGACTTGTTCTTCTTTCATGAGATCATTATTAGCTTCATCGGCATCTTTGATTACCACCTTCTCTTTTCCCTTATCGGATCTTGTGAGTTCTTCAAGGTTGGTTGCCACTGTTCTCTCAATCATCTTTTCTGCTTCCATAGTGGGGATACTAGATTCAGACATTTTATCAGAAGGAATAGAGTCTGGAACTGATAAATCTATTTGAACAGGAGAACACCCAATCTCAAAGTGAGAGCCTGATGAACTAGAAGAGATTACACCAGGTGGCTCGAAAGTAGTTGAAAGTTCTTCAACTCTAACTGAGCAATTTTCTAACCTCAACCGACTGCCTGCTTTCGTTGCTTTCTTTTTATGAGGTCCTATCATGACTGCATAAAAGGGAGGTGAGTCACATGACGTGATGCATGTATGTATGAATGCTTATGGAATGACACACAAAAATATGATTACACAAGACAATATAATGAAATGAAACTAATACCGCATTCTTCCATGATTCAGTTAGGATTATTCAAAATATAGATTGGAGAAAGACTTCAAGAATTTATAGGAATCAAAATCAATTTTTATCCTATAGCCAAATATTTGGAACGTCCCTTTTTTCTGTATTCAAATAGTGTTGATATTTGAATATTTTTTTTACATTGAAAATATTTGGCTTAAAATAGATATCCTCATGTATTACTCGAAATGTTGACTTTTGACAGTACGCCAAATATCACTATTCATACCCCAGGATTTTTTGGAAAAAAATTATGACCTAATGCAGGAAATTTCACATATTGCTCGAAAGTGGATTTTATTATAATAGACAAAATTTGGTGCTACCTGGGTTTATTTTTTTACAAACCCAATACATCTATAATAAGGGTCTTCATATGTTAGCTCCTGAGCTTGATTCGTTTGATTCAAGCATTTCTCTTCGGTTTTTCTCTCTTTAATATTTTGAATAATGGAACCGAGGAATGACAGAATAGCCCTATAAGGCTACAAGAAAGAAGTTAAGTGATATAATACAAACATAGCAAGTATATACAAACAAAGGGGATGAGAGTAAGAAAATACATAACCTCCACCCTAATAACTCCCACACACGATTTATGGTCCATAGTCTTTTCTATTTCTAGGACATTTGGGTTAGGCTGATAAACCAACATGAGGTTTTGGACCTGACGTCTCTCACATTTATTTGATGATACAATAGACAATATTGATTACGGTATGCCCTAAGAGGAAAGAACTGTGGTCCACTACCAGAGCTTAGGACGGGTATGCATAGTCTTGGGTTCCATAAGCGAGAATTAGTTGTTTCCTCCCATTTACTTTGGATCTAAGTAAAAGGTGATAACTGATTGTGTCGACTCTTTTGATATACCGCATGGTACTTGACTTATGGGTGGTGCATATTAATGGTGGATCTCAATAGTCGAGTAAAGTGAGGAGATCACATCCCTTAATACCACCGAGGGGTGTTGGGTAAAAATGAGATTAAGAAGAGAATAAATGCATGAATGACATTTATAATTGCAAAAAATTTGAACACAATTTAAATTAATAGCACAATTGATAAATATGAATATTTGAAAAACTAATGGAGTTAACTCTCTAAGAATCCCCAGCAGAGTCGCCAGGCTGAGGATAACGTGGCTTCCGCGCAGCACCTCATGGCTTTCTTGAGAGTCACTTGAGTGAACCAAATTAAACGAGCTTGGTTCATTTTAATTCTTAGAAATTATTTTATCCAATTTCATTTTAATCCTCAAAAAGTAAGATTTTAGAAATTGTTCAGAATCACCACCCTATTTTATTAAACTAGGGAAAAATTTCTCGAATTAATTAATTAATCTGATTTTAACTTGAGTGAGTTCTGGAGCTGGGTACGAATATGAGAAGGTGTTAGGCAACCATTCCGCCCGATCTAAAACCAGTCTACTAGTTGTCCGAATATTCGTTATTTATTAATTGTTGTATTAATTTAATTTGCGATGTAAAATCATTTTATACAATTTTGAAAATGATGTCATTCAAGGATATTATTATCATCTAAACATCCATTTGACATAAAAATTAAACATCCACAAAGAAGGATGGAGGAGAAAAGATTACAAACCTTATAAGATACGTTCTATTTATTTATCCCATTACATATTCTCATTTTCCATTTAAAAAATACAAATCAACGTTAATAAAATTATTACAAACCATTTGGATAAATATGACATTAAACTAAGAAATTACAGCAAATATATTTAACTATTTCAACACATTCACACATTCAAACAATATGATAAATACAAAAACTAATTAAAAAATCACCAAAACACAAATATTAGTTCAACAATAAAATAAATTAATCAAAATAAATAACAAATAATAAAATGGCAGAATATAAGTTAATGTTAGAATTGTTAGAAATGTTAGTGAATTAGATGAACAATATATATTGCATCTTATAGAACAATAATCAAATGTGCATAAAATAAATACTAGAAAATAAAATATAACAATTTTAATATTATTCCAAGCTCATGATCGCAATGTTCACCTTGTTAGATGAACAAAATTCACAAATCATTGACAAAAATAATATTAAAATTATTAACGTACTCATCCGAATCAAACATGGGTTTTCAACACTTAAGCCTTAACTCACTTTGATCTCATAGTCTAGGCACAATTTGAATTTTTTTTAAGTTGTTTGGCTTCTGAGTTAATGTTCTCACACCACTGGAAGTGACTGTCGTCCCATACCAAGGTAATTAGAGTTCATAAATGTCAAAAAAACCCAAGAAGATAAAAAAAATAAGAAATCTGCAGATTTCTGGGCTCAAGTGGCGTGAAACACTTGCATGTGGCTTGCACCACTTGCGAGTGGCTTACGCCAAGTCAGCCTAGAAAGCTGTAGAATTTAGGAAAATCGAGTTTTTGTGGGTTCCTCTCACAAATAACCCAATTTCTGATGATTTAACACCAAAATGAAATGGAAATACACAAGAGATAAAGTTTAGACTCTCATTTATCTTGTTTTGAATAAAAACTGTTGACTTGCTTGAAGTTTAATGAAAAACACCTTAAGAACACTTTATCTTTGAAGATGATCCGAATTTGTGTGTTGATTTCATTTTTGAAAGTGTTTGTGTGTGTAAAACTTATTGACTATCTTAGAAACAATCGATTACACAATCAAACTAAGAGAACTCTTAAGATTTTCATGAAGAAATTGATTTTAAATTGTGTTTTTATGTTTGATTTTTATGTTTTTGTTGTTTTTGCTCCTTTTTTTCTCTCAAACTTACAAATGGTAAACCTAAAAAATGCCAACCCCTAACCCTAGAGTTAGAGATGAATTTATACGCAAATGGGTATTCTAGCACTATTCATTGCCCATGTGGCATGTGGGCCACACACATGGGCCCCACAAATGGCTCAATTCTTTATTTTTTATGGAATCATTTCAAATGGTACGTGTGTTGACGTAGGTCATGAAAATTTATCTCGCGTGCACCCAAGATTCATTTTCGGATCCTATTTCGGCACGAACTCCAAAAACGTGAAAACGACCCAATGGATTCGATTTCTTATCTTAGGACGATTAGTTCAAGAATTGAATCAATCGGATGTTCCGAACTCATTCTACCACGAGAAATATCATCACCACTGATGGGCCCCTTAATGATCATTAATGGACCCCACAAATGGGCCCCACTAGGGCCACTGTGGGCCCCACCAGCAAATTGACCTGATTTTCATAAAATTGATCCAGGTGATGTACAAAGTGCCATAGGACTTTGAGGCGCATCCCAGGCAAACCCGAGATGCGCTTTTGGGTCCCGTTTTGCCAAAAATGTAAAAAAGGTGCTAAAGGTTGCATTTTCTAAACTCGGATCGTTGCTTTGGGATCAAGTTCCTTGGATGTTTCAACCTCTTCTTAATAATAAAGCCTATCATCATTGAGTCTATTTTTGGGACAAAAATTGAGCGTCTACACATTGTATTCAACATTTTTGCGGAGCATATAATCAAAGATCTTTTGCATTACTTGCTAATAAGTAGTGCCAGCATTCTTCAATCTGAAATGCATAACTGTGTTGCAATATATATCTTTCAGTGTTCGAAATGTTGTGGCTTCTACATCCTTAGCAGCCATTGGGATTTGATTATAGCCAGACGAACTGTCCACAAAGGGAAGTCATTCATAACCAATTGTGGCGTCCACCATAATTTCACTGATGGGAAGAGGAAAGTCATCTTTTGGACATGCATTATTTAGGTCTTGAAAATATACACAAATTCTTAATTGTCCATTTTTCTTTTTGACAGGAATAATGTTTGAGATCCAAGTAGGATACTTGACTTCCCTTATGAAACTAGCATCAATGAGTTTATTAACTTCAACTTCTATCTATGGGATCAACTCCGAATGGAATCGTCTTTGAGCTTGTTTCACTGGCTTAATCCCAAATTTGATTGCCAAGTTGTGGACTGTTACCTTTGGATCTAATCCCAGCATCTCTTTACAGGACCATGCAAAGACATCTCGATACTCTCGGGGTAAGTCAACATACTCCATTTCTTCCTTAGACGATAGGTTTACACTAAGGAAAATTGGGTGAGGCTTTTCTATTATTCTGAGATTGATTTCTTTCAACTCATCAACTGTAGCTTTATTTCCCTCCTCCAAAGAAAAAGGAGCGTCCTCAATGTATTCGTCAACAGTAGTTTGGTCTTAATCCCTGTCTTCAAAAGTAATATGACCAACCATCACTAAATCAAGTTCTTCTTTCTCTAGTTGATTAGAGACTTGGCTAGTTATAACCACGGTATACGGCTTTGCCTTCAATGCAGATCCCATGGTCACCATCCAATAAGTTTTTCTTTTCATTTGAGAGGTTATTCAGCTTCGCAAATCATTACAATCTATAGTAATAGTAGATTGTTTCTTTTTATTCTTCTTTCCTTTACTTGGCTTTGAAATTCCAAGTCTTTGGTGGATGACGGTTCTACTTTTCTTAGTATATGCACCTTTTGGAGTTCTAATTCGATCAAACATCGAAATATGAACTCCTAATCGACTGAAAATAGAAGGTCTTGAAACCTCAATTTCTGTCTCTTTTTTTTCTTCAATAGAAATATGATTGGAGGTTTCTCTTTTGATTTTCAAGTGTAAAAGCTGAGGAGCTTCATAGCCCAGGCCAACCTTAGACCTTTGATCAACAACATTTTTCTCTTTCCATAGTTTACGAATCCCAATTGATGATTGCCCACCATCACCATTCTTGAAATCCTTCATCAATTTGGTCACATCAGTAGAACCATACCCAGCTTTAGCCAATAATTTGTAAGCATTAAGGTCAAAACCACTTGTTCTTTTGGCTGGCAATGCTCCAAGCTCAACTATTTGGCTCTTGGAAGGCCTTGTAAAACCTTTCAAAGGTGACTTTAAAATTTTAGGGGAACAAGACTAGTGACAGGTAAAGTCAAAACTTTCAAGCCTTATATAATATCCTCTGGATTTGAGGAAGAAGATTGATCATCTTTGCCTTTAGAGACATGCACAAAACAAAGCCTTATTTTTTTAACAATCGTTTGACTCGTCTTTGTTGAGGCATCATGCTCGTTTTCTTTTGTTGAGGAAGCTTCTCTTTCTTCAATGTTCTTTGCGAGAGCCTTTACTTCAATATCCTCAAGAGCTGGTTGAATTTCATCAATGGAAAATTCTTCAAAGTAGAATTTTGCATTGATGAAATATGATTCAGCTTCAGTAAATGACTTCGAATCAGCTATGACTGTTCTTACCTTTCCATCTTTTGAGTATTTGAAACATTGGTGATTAGTTGTAGGCAACACCTTATTTCCATGAATCCATGGATGCCCCAGTAGTATGTTGTAAGTTGTTCTTGCATCAATCACATGAAGAAGAACACTTGGCTCCATCTCGTCAATACGTAATTGAAGGTAAATTTTACTAATAGCCCTTTGTCCATTCTGGTTGAAGCCATGTATCATCAGTCGACTTTGCTTTAGTTCATCCATAGGTATGCTAAGTTCCTTGAAGGTCTTGAAAGGCATAATATTGATGGTTGAACTTGGATCATGCAAGATTCGATTTACCTTTTTTTCACAGATATAACCTGCAACAAATAAAGGACGATTATGAGGCTTATCACCAAGCACTCGATCTTCATCAAAAAAGGTGATCTTTTTCACAATAGTATAATAGGCCTTTGTTTCTTGAGTCTCCCCATCGCTACCTTGTTTTAGTTCTCCTTCAATATGACAGCACAAAAAAGATAACTTAGCAACCATTAGCTCCTTTGGCATGTATTCCACCAAAGTAATTGGTTGCCTAGGCTTTTATTTTTTGCAATCTTCTACCTGTAGTTCGAAGCTCTTTCTTGAATTTTGAGAATTCGGTTGAATCTTTAAGGAAATCAGTTGTGTTGTCTTGACGAACTTCTTCAACACCATACTCCTCTTTGGAATTGCCTTGAACGATAGTGGGTTCCTCCGTTTACGTCCTTTGTCAATGACAAAAGTTCATCCTTCTTCTTTGAACTAATTCTCAGTCGTTGCATTACCCACAGCGGTGCCCTCATCTTCTTGTAGAAAGCTAAATTCATTTGGCAAAGAAGTTTGATTTGGAATAAAGACCCCAACTTGAACCGGATCCAAAGTGCCAAACCTTATTGTTTCTTTTCATACGGAGACTAGTGATTCATCAACCACTATTGTTACCAAGTTGGCGGCTGCTTCTTCCTCATCGAAAGTGATGACACCATTCTTTTATAACTCCATGATTTTGTCATTCAAGATGAAGCACTTTCCAACTAGATGGCTAACTAGCCAATGATACTTGCAATAGTTTGGATCATCTAGTCGATTTGCTTCCTTCGAACTTTTCATTTCTAGCAATTGGATAAGTTTAGCTTTAAGTAATCATCTAACATGTTTAAAATGTCAGAATCGAAGAAAGGGTAGTCCTTGTCCTGCCTCTCCTTCAAAGTAACCTTTTTCTTTTCTATTGACTGAAAAGGAGTGGTTTTCACATGCTACTTCTTCTTAATCTTTGGTTGCAACTTGATTGGCATTGTTGTTACAAACATAGATTGCTTACTTTCTGACTTATCGGGTGTTCTAGCGAATTTTTGCATTTTTGGCTTATCTTTCCCTTTTTAGATTCCTGAACTGGGATATTTTAATTCTCGTGATTAGAAATACTGATCTTCATGTCATGAGCCCAAGTTGCCAATTCTTCAAGAGTATGAGGTTTGATCCCTTACAAGATGTTGCGCAAGCCCCAATGCATTCCTTTGATGCACATATCAATTGCCGAGGATTCAGACAACCGATCTTTGCAATTTAAAATGAGACTTCTCCATCTTTCGATGTAGTCAACCACAAATTCTTCCTTCCACTGACGAGTAGCGGTGAGTTCAATCATACTAACTACACATTTGGTGTTGTAGAAGCAATTAAGGAATTCCTGCTCGAGTTGTTCCCAACTATCAATAAAGTCAGGCTTGAGATCAATGTACCAATCAAAGGCGTTTCCTTTCAAGGACCAAACGAATTGCTTGACAAGCAAACCACCATCCATGCCAGCATTATTACAAGTTTCCACAAAGTGGGCTACATGTTGTCTTGGATTTCCCTTTCCATCAAATTGTTGAAACTTGGGAGGTTGGTAATTTGATGGCATCTTCATCATGTCGATCCTCAAATTGTACGACTTTGAGTAGGTGTAAGAAGGTTGCATCGTAGTTTCCAATTGATCCTTCAGAGCTTTTTTAATTAGCTCATTCAGTTGAATAGTTGAGATCGAGTCGTCAGCAGTAAGTTTGACAGCTTTTTCTAGGATCTCCCTTGATGACATCTCTCTTGGTGGTGTAAACCCCTTTGATGCAGATTCATCCTTTTTAGTCACCTGACTTTTTCCAATGACACTATCCAACTTGTTCATAAGGTAAGCAATTTGGCTATCTTTCTCCTAAAGAGTGCGATTGAGAGCTTCCAGTGGCAACTTCAAAGCATCCATTTCCTCGACTGATGTAGTTCTAGTCATCGTAACAAACATGACATCAGAAGGGTTTGTTATTGAAGCATTTGGCTACTTTTCGGAAGCACTTTTCTCAACAAACTCTATAATTGGTGAAGCAACAACAACCTGTTGAGGCAGAGAAATTGTCTTTGCATACATTTCGATGATGAACTTCATCTTGATATTTGTGTCAGGACTAGAGTCAGTGGTGGATCTGACATCGAGAGAATTTGAAGCGCTAGTTCGTGTGACCTTTAAGGTGACATTCCTCTTTGGTGCCATTGAATCTTTTGGTGGATTTGTCGAAACTTCAAGATTTGCAAAGTGAATAGATGAGAGGTAGAGATGTCCCACTGGGCATGCCAGAAATCTATTTGAGAAAAATTTATTCCTGAAAATAAAAAAAAATAAAAATGCAAAAATACCAATTGTATTATGATAAATAAGTAGATACAATCTCTAATGTTGAATCTCCTATTACAAAGAAGATTATTGAAATGACCCATTAATTTATTTTTATAAGAATTTTTATTTAAAATTTAATTATAAATTTTCACCAATGAGAATTAGTGAAAAATAATATTTTATGTCGCAAACCGAACCCAAAAACCAAATTTAAATAATCAAACTCAATCGAAAAACCCTTAAATCAAATGTAAACTAGGCTAAATTATTGGGTTAGATCAAATCGAACCGAAACTAATTAGATAAAAGTAAGATTTGAACCAAATCGCTAAAAAAAAAAAAAAAGAAATTACACAGCCCTTTTCCCCGTTCCTCTTTCATCCCAACACTACCTCTCTCCCTTTCCCCTTCTGTTTCGACCACCCACGACAGAGCTGAGGCGGCGATCGGCACTCCAGACGGTGCCAACCTCAACTCCGGCTTTTGTTCTCTAAGATTCGGACACAACAACTAGTCCTCTGCTCGCGCGACACTGCTGTCTCTTTGACAGCAGCTCTCCTTCAATTTTTCGGCAATTCTCACTGTTACCAGCGAAACCGGACGAGGAGAAGAGCTCAAATGGACTCCCCATGGCTTATTGAGTCTTTTTCCTAAACTAATCGAAGCGATCGATGGAGAAAGGGAAGGAACCACCATTGACAGCGAAGGAGATGACTGTCGAGCCTGATCTGAGCAAATGGAAGCTCGATCTCATGAAAATGACACTGAAAATGGAATCCTTGGTGAAAACCGAGTCTGGTAGTGGTGCCCTTGCAAAATTCTGGGCTGTTTTGGTTCTCCGGCCACTGTAGGCGGCGGCGGAGACAGCGGTCCGGTGACCGGCCGGCGGTGGTCTGGCGAGGTACCCAAGAGGCAGAATGCTGCATTTTGCACGCTGAACACGAATCTGAAGTCCGATTGTTGATCGGTATAATTTATATTTGAGTCGTTTAATTTCAATGCAAATACAAATTGAAAACTAAACTAGTAGTAGATTAATTTGACTTGATTAAAATTAAGAAAATCTATTAAATTAATTGTGAATTGAATCCTCAAATTATTAGTGAAATTATAATTCTGGAAATTCTAAATTAATGGTGAAATCAATTAATTTATGAGAATTGTTAAACAAATGATAAGAAATTGTAAATGGTATAAATTTGGAATTAAGATAGTTTAATTATTGATCAATTATTCCAATAGAGTAAATGTTGATATTGATAAATTGAGAAATAATGAAAATGGTGGTTGGGAAATGACTGTGAAATTGCCCGATGGAGGGGCTGTGTATTGTGATGTGTAAAATTCAGGCAGTTTAATTTACAAAGGAGATGCTGTCGAATTATCGACAGAAAAGAAAGAAGTGTTTAGAGATAAAATTTATTGTAGGTCTTAATAAATTGTAATATTAAATAAAGAAATAAATTAATAAGAAACAAATTAGCTAATTAAAAATAAATTATTTATATTATATTTATTTGATTTTAGCAACATATTTAGAAATGAAATTCTAAATGGTATTGTGAGAATAAGAAAAGTAAAGTAATTGAATAATTGTTATTCTGAAACCATATTAAATTTAATTGTCAAAATAATTAAGTATATGAAAATTTGTATAAATAAAATTAGTAATTATTAAATTGATTCGTAAAGCACATAATAAAATATTTATTAAATCATATTGTACTTATTTGGTAAAATATAAATTCTAAGAGAAAAGAATTAATTTGAGTTGAATGATTTTAATAAGTTGGGTAATAATTTTAATAAATGGGATTTAAGTTAAGTGGATTATTTCTTTAATTATTAAAGTAATAAATCATAAAGGATTTAAATTAGTTAATCTACGTAAAAATATAAAGAAGGTAATTATAATAAAGGACTGAATATGAAATGTTAATTTGATATTAGGTTGAAGAAGCTCAATAAACTGTTGTGAAAGCCTGGTTGATCTATGGAAATCAACTTCTTGCTTTTAGGTGAGTAATAATATATAATGCTTTACCAAATTCATTACAACATAATTTATTTTATGCCTTATGCTTATTATTTCTAAATTCTTGCATACATAGTATGTGGATGAATGCTTGTGCAATGATAAATGCTGTAAATAATTGGTTTGTATATGATGATATGTGATTGCGGTGTGGGAGTTGGAATGAGGTGAATCACCTGGGTTGAGAGCACAGGCATGGTGAAAATGTCGTCAGTGGGCCATAAGCGGTGGGAGTGGCGCCCCCCCTTGTGCACTCTGGATGATGACACGTGTCATGGAAAAATATTTTTACAAAGAAAATTATTTTTTGAAAAATGTTTTTATCTGATTATGATTTTGCCCGAATGGGGGTGGGCTTCCTGGGTGCACAAGTCGCAGGACCATGGGATCATATGATGTGATATGATGGATATTAAAGCATGCTTGGGGAGAGCATGGTCCTGTTAAGGTGATTTCACTGATTAACAACCACTTGATGTGCATATGGTTGCAGTTGTTTGTGGGTGATATGATTGTCATTGTGTGAATGGAGAATGTCCATTTAGAACATCTTAAGTATCATTTGTGTGAATGTGTGGGTTTGGTATTATATGTTATTATTTATTGAGTTTTATACTCACCCCTTTCCCCCCTTATCCTTTATGTTGTTTCAGGAAATTGTGAATCAGTTATATAAATTTGGAGCGTTAGTTTTCTTTCATTTTGAGGTTATTTAAAGGAATGTTTAAATGTATAAGATAGAATTATTTAGAATTCTTTATAATTGTACAGTAGTAGAAAATCCGCAGTTATGATAAGATTTTATGATTGTAATAATAATGTTAAGTGTATGTAAAATTTTATGTGAACGATTGAGTTGAATGAAATAAGGCCTTGTAATAATTTGAATTTAAAAATATAATGGGCCAATTTGTAGAATATTTTCACATAATTATGGGGTTAAAATCAGAGATTAGGCTTACTATGGACCTTGGTGGCCTTAAGCTTTCCCAGGCCCTAGTGCCGGTCCGGCCCATGGAAACAGGTCGTGACATTAACCCACTTTGATCTTAGAATCTAAGCACGATTTGATTTTTTTTATGTTGTTTCTCTTTTGGAACTTACAAACTAACACCACCAAAAGTGAATCAAGTCCCCTTCCAAGGTAAACGATGCCTATAATCACCAGAGATTCGAAGACAGAAGTAGAAGAACAATAATCTGAAGCATTTCTAGATGCCTTAAGCTTAAGGCGTGTGCCCTAAGCTTAAGGCACACGACATTCTGCGGTCTAGAAATACAGCAGATTTGCTGCAAAATTGACTTTTAACGTGTTTATCCTATAAAAACTCAATTTTTTAAAGTTTTAAAATAGAAAATAAACTAGAAATCACAAAAAAATAAAGTTTAGACTCTCAATTACCTTATTTTGAAGGAAAATCGATGGATTTGTTTGAAGTTGACGAAGAACACCTCAAGAACGCTTGATCTTTGAAGATGATCCGAGATTGTGTTTGATTGCGTTTCTGAAAGTGTTTGTGTGTAGAACTCACTAACTATCCTACAAACACTCTTTTACATAATCAAACTACTAAAACTCTTAAGATTTTTGTGAAAGAATTGAGTTTAGATCGTGTTTTTGATTTGATTTTATGTTTTTAGTGTTTTTATTCTTAAATCTCTCAACTTTGTAATTGCTAAACCAAAAAAATGCCAACTCCTTAACCCTAGAGTTAGAGATGAATTTATAGGCTAATAAGTGTTCTGGCATTATTTACTACCTATGTGGCATGTGGGCCCCACAATGATTTGATTTTCGATTTTTCACGAAATCATTTCAAATGGTATGTGTTTTGATGTAAAGCAAGAAAATTTATCTCATGTGCACTCATGACTCGTTTTCGAACCCTATTTCGACATGAACTCTGAAAACGTGAAAACAATCCAATGGATTCGATTTGTTACCCTAGGATTACTAGTTCAAGAATCGAATCAATCAAACGTTCCGAATTCATTCTACCACGAGAAATGTTACTTTAAGATAATAAGTGTGTCCACTTATTTAGAAAAGGCATCCAGAGCATAGCATATGATCATAGCACATAATAAAACATAGAGGCATCAAAGCGAGCATGCTCATAACCGGAATTACTTAACTTACAACTTGTAAACATCCATCAAAACCTACTTTTATTCCAAACAAAAATCACACTTTCATAATACACACACACACACACACACACACACACACACACACACACATATATATAGCTTAAAATACTTAATAACTACCATTTAGGAAAACAAAAGCATGCCTTACCACCCTAGGGTGGTTCAGCCTCTTTGTGTTAACAAAGGGGAAGGAGTTTCCCTTCAACCAAATACCATATTTCAAGCTAAAAAGACTTAGTTAAAGCATTAAAACCTTTACTTAAATACATTTAGATTTAAAAGCTCATTTTTACACGTTTTAAGCTTTCTTTAAGTCTTGAAAAATTCTGAAACATTAAGGTACAAAGTGGAGGCTTAAACTACCTTTAATTTACTTATCAATTAACTCATTAAAGTTCAAATCAAGCATAAGAATCAAGAAAAATCAAGGCCTTTCACCAATCAAGGTTCGGTCTCTCTTACTAATGAAAAGGGGAAAATGATTTCTTTTCAAAATAACCACATTATCTTAAAGAGAAACCATTCAATAACACATTAAAATCAAAAGAAAACAAAAGCATGAAACAAAAACTCAAGTCCTTCCTCCTAAGGAGGTTCGGCCACTCTTGGATTAAGGGGAGAGAGATGTTCCTCTTCCCATTCTAGCATTTCATCATGCTTAGAAATCAAGCAAAATCATATAAAAGAAACCAAATAGCCAAATCCCCAACAAAATCACAAAAACTTCAAAATTCATTCAAAAACCTAAAAATTGAAAACTTAAAGAAATGAAAGGAGATGAAAGATATTATTGCACTAACCTTTAAACCAAGCTTGAATAAGCTTAGAAAGCTTTATTCCTTAGCTTTCTCCTTCTCTTTTGAGGATGGTTCTCCAACCTCTTCAAAGTAGGAAAAATGATCATCAAAATCAAGAAATGACAAAAGGAGAAGATGGAGCATGATTTAAAGCATCAACTACATGTCTAAGCTATGAATGTCACTTATTAATTCACAAAATCCAAATTTAACAACTTACTTGATTTGTAGCTTTTCTCCAAAAGTCTTAGTTTCAATCTCCAATTCTTACTCCTTTAGCTTAGGTCTTAATGTTTAATCACTAATCTTTAGTCTAATTGATCTATTTTGATGTAGTTTGTGGTAGAAAAATTGAAAGAAAGTGGTGCAAATGATAAAGAGAGGTGGCGTTGGATGAAGAAGAAGGAGAAGATAGAATAGTATTGGATAAGTGTTGATTTTTAAGTAGCAAAGTCAAACTTGGCTACTAATCTTTATGTCAAATGGATGGCTACGATTAAGTCTCTAGTATTCTCATTCGAGGGCTCTAAATATTCACCAAATAATTAACTCCATATAAATAATTCCTCAATTTTTCTTGATATACTACACTAAAAAACACTATTCATTAATACTTAAATTCTCCAAAAATATTCATGAGACACTTTATACTCATCTAAACCATGCAAACATACTCCAAAAATATAAATAAAATATTAGACATGTATAGTAATTTTTTCGGACCAAAATAATATCAAGTCTTGGATCGATGGTACTATTCACAGACTGGTAAATCATTATTACCGACACTGAAAAATAGACTCTTATAGTTCTCCCCCCTTAAAAGAAATTCATCCTCTAATTTCACCTGATATAAATAGTTGAAGGTGCTGCTGTCTCATTTGCTCTTCTCTTTCCCACGTGGCTTCTTCTGTCTTATGATTCCTCCAAAGGACCTTTACTAGAGGTATTCTCTTATTCCTTAATTCTTTAACCTCTCTAGCAAGTATCATTACGGGTTCTTCCTCATACGTCAAATCCGGCTCAATGGTGATAGACTTGGCTGAAATAATATGTGAAGGGTCTAATCTGTATCTCCGTAGCATGGATACATGAAAGACATAATGCATTTAATCCAGGTCTGGTGGTAAAGCTAATCTATAGGCTAATGGTCCCACACACTCTAAGATTTCATATGGACCTATAAACCTAGGACTAAGCTTACCCTTCTTACCAAATCTCAAAACTTTCTTCCATGGAGAAACTTCAAGAATACTCGATCACTCATTGAATACTCGATATCCTTCCTTCTTAAGATCAGCATACGACTTCTGACGATCTGAATCCGCTTTCAACCTTTCCCTTATGACTCTAACCTTATCCTCTGTATCTCGAATCAAATCGGGACCCACTATCTTACCCTTACTAAGCTCCGTCCAACATAGAGGTGTCCTACACCTCCTATCATATAAAGCCTCGAATGGAGCCATCTGAATACTCAACTGATAACTGTTATTGTAAGCAAACTCAATAAGCCAAATATACTTCTCCCAACTAACCTCAAACTCTATCACACAAGCCCTCAATATGTCCTCAAGAATCTGAATCACCGCTTTGACTAACCATCTGTCTGCAGATGGAAGGCTATACTAAAGTGCAATCTAGTACCCAAAGCCTTGTGTAGTTTCTTCCAGAATCTTGAAGTAAATATCGGGTCTCTATCAAAGATAATAGAAGAAGAAACTCCATGAAGTCTCACAACCTTATCAGTGTAGAGCTCTGCGTATTGCTCCATAGTGTAGTCGGTCCTAACAGGAAGAATATGTGCTGATTTAGTCAATTTGTCGGCTATGACCCAAATAGCATCTTTCTTCTGAGGTGTAGTAGGCAAACCAACTACAAAATCCATAGTGATCCTATTCCATTTCCACTCTGGAATAGTGATAGGGTGTAGCAGACCCGATGGGACCTGATGCTCTGCCTTAACTTGCTGACAGGTTAAGCATCTCGATACAAAATTCGTGATGTCCCTCTTCATAGCTGGCCACTAATATTGTACCCTTAGATCCTGAGACATTTTATTACTGCCTGGATGCATAGAATATGGACTACTATGGACCTCCTCTAAGATTGTCCTACTCAAATTCGATATCTTAGGCACATAGATCCGATCCCCAAAGTATAAGCAGTCATCCCTAATCTCAAACCTCTTCTTCTTACCCTCTCTGACTAGGCCTTTCCATAAGGCAATGGTCTTGTCACCCTGCTGTGCATCTCTAATTTGCTGAATTAGGCTAGGTCTCACCCTAAGCTCTGCTACAAGGGCACCATCTCTAGCCACTAATAACTGAACATTCATAACACGAAGGGCAACTAAAGACTTCCTGCTAAGTGCATCTACAACTACATTAGCTTTACTCGGATGATAATCTATAGTGAAATCATAATCCTTAAGTAGCTCCAACCATCTACACTGCCTCAGGTTAAGCTCTCTCTGTGTAAGCAGATACTTAAAGCTCTTATGATCCGTATACGAATGGCATCTCTCACCATACAAGTAATGCCTCTAAATCTTCAAGGCGAACACAATAGCTGCTAATTCCAAATCATGGGTAGGGTAATTCTTCTCATGTGGCTTAAGCTATCGGGAAGAATAAGCAACTACCTTGCCCTCCTGCATAAGTACACAACCCAAACCATTATGTGAAGCATCATTGTAAATATCATATGGTCTGCCTAGAGCTAGCTGTATCAAAACTGGAGCCTCAGTAAGCATCGCCTTAAGCCTCTCAAAACTACTCTGGCATCTATCAGTCCACTTAAATCGAACATCCTTATAAAGAAGTCTAGTCAAAGGGGCTGCAATAAGAGAAAACCCCTTGACAAACCTCCTATAATATCCAGCCAAACCTAAGAAACTGTGGACCTCTGTGACGTTCTTAGGTGGCTTCCAATCAAGCACTACCTCAATCTTCTTTGAATCTACCCGAATACCCTCTGCAGAAACAACATGTCCTAAGAAAGCAATCATAGTCAACCAAAACTCGCACTTATTGAGCTTAGCATAAACTGTCTGTCTCTCAAAGTCTGGAGAACCGTCCGTAGGTGATGATCATGATCCTCTCTAGTCGAAGAGTACACCAAAATGTCATCAATGAAGACCACCACAAACTGATCTAAGAAAGGATGGAAGATTTGGTTCATCAAATCCATAAGCGCTGCTAGAGTGTTAGTTAACCCAAATGGCATCACCAAAAACTCATAGTGGCCATATTGAGTCCTAAAAGCAGTCTTAGGCACATCTGATTCTCTAACACCCAACTGATGATACCCTGATTGCAAATCAATCTTTGAGAACACGATGGCCCCTCTCAACTGATCAAATAAATCATCTATCTAAGGCAATGGATAACGATTCTTCACTGTCACCTTAGTAAGTTGCCTGTAGTCGATGCACAATCTCAAAGTGCCATCCTTTTTCTTCACAAACAATATTGGAGCGCCCTAATACACTAGGTCGAATAAAACCCTTGTCAAGAAACTCCTGAATCTAGATCTTCAACTCTCTCAACTCAGTAGGACCCATCTGATAGGGAGCTATAGATATCGGTGTAGTACTCGACATAACCTTAATACTAAACTCAACCTCTCTCACAGGAGGTAAATCTGGTAACTCCTCGGGAAACACATCTAGGAAGTCACATACCGTCTGAATCTCATGGACACTGGGAGATCTCTGCCCAGGTTCAAGTACACAAGCGAAGAATGCCTCACAACCATGTTGTATCATCCTCCTAGTAGTAGTGGCTGAAATAACATTAGAGAGGTAATCCAACTTCTCACCCACAACTATAATCTCCTCTCCAGATGGAATCTAAATTTTAATCCTCTTACATCTACAATCAATAATAACCCCATGTCTGGATAGTTAATCCATGCCTAATATCTCATCATACTCCTGGAAAGGCAACTCTATCAAATCTCCCAAAATAACATACCCCTGAATGACTAAAGGGCAATCTCTAAGCACACGGTCAACTATAACACTCTGACCCAAAGGACTAGTGACCTCAATGCTATGCTCTAGTATGTCAACATGCATACTACCCAGTCTATACCCATATGTATGCATATATATGAATGCGTGAAGCCCAGATCAATCAAAGCAAGTACAAAAGTGTCAAAGAGGGAAAAAATACTTGAAATGACGTCCAGAGCATCCTGCTCCTCCCTGGTCCTGATAGCATAGCCCTCACCAGTGCTCTAACCTCCGCTCTATCTATTGTCTCAGAAATTGGCCTTTGACTCCCAGTATCATGTGCATCACCACAACCTCTACGTTTGCCTCTCTAAACATAAGGAGCTGGCCTCCCAACCTGGCAAACCGGACCAGTCACTGTCAACGGGTAGTCCCTAATCATGTGCTCAGCGGATCCACATCTAAAATAAACACCCGTGGCTCTCCTGCATACCCTAAAATGTCTCCTGCCACACTGGGTGCAAACTAGATTATTTGACCATGCAACACCTCCACTACTAGCAACAGATGTAGCCTGAGGAGCTGATCTCGCATATGTACCCTGGCCAAATCTTTGGCCTGGTCTAAATCTCATCTGTGGTGCACCTCTAAAGCTCTTGCTACTAGACTAGACCTTAGAAGTCTATCCAAATGTAGCACCCTGGAATCTCTTATACTGACTGCCCTACTAGGTCCTTTGACCTCTAGACTATCTCTCTATCCAAATCGCCTCAAGTTCTAAAGCAGCCTTCACTAATGAAGCTAGTGTGGTGTGAGGTTGGGATGTCAAGTGCATCCTATACTCATCCAGCAATCCCTTCCTGAACCGTTTACATCTATCTGCCTCAAAAGTGATCAATTTAGAAGCATACCTACTCAGCCATAGGAACTCCTGCTTATACTCAGAAATAGTCATCCGACCCTGCTTAAGCTCAAGGAACTCTGCTATCTGCTGATTTATATAGAGCTCCCCCACATATTTCTCTCGAAATTCAGATAGGAAGAAATCACATGTCACATCTTCAGCTCTAGCTACCTTAACTACCGACTCTCACCATAAATAAGCCTCCTCCTTTAGCAAGGAAGTAGCATAAATCAATCTATCCTGGGGAGTACATTGCATCTGCTCCAAAACCCTCTCTATAGCTCAGAGCCAGAACTCTACTGTGGAAGGCACATCATCCTTCCGACCATAAAATTGATAGCACCATACTTCCTCAATCCCTCAATAGGGGGACGGGCTGGAACAGGGGCTGGTGCTACAGGAGCCTAGGGAATAACTCCCGCAACCTGCCTCAAAGCAGCAACCAACTACTGGATGAAGTCACCTTGATTAAGCCCTGCAGGACCTGCAGCAGGCTGCCTTGTAGCTGAGGCGCACTCTGCATCAGAACCCAAAACACCACTAATGGCACCACCAGCTGGTACACCACCCTCTAGTATACCATCCTCTGGAGGGGCATAACTTTACTGAGACATAACTCGATACCTATAAAGACCAACAGGTTTGCATCAGAGAAAAATTTCCAAACAGACTAATATGGCACGTATTTAACATAAATCACTTGTGTAACTACTCCAATTAAATAAACTCTCACACCTAATCATAAATCCTAGAATCACCTAAACTTGGCTCTGATACCACTAAATGTAACACCCACCGTCGAATCCCGGAGGACCCGACGACAAGCACCATATTTGGTGCCAGAGCACTGTCTTATCTGACTTAATAATCTTAAATCATGTATTAGAAGTGACTAAGTTTTCATAAGGAAAGAAATAATATAGTTTAAAAAAATAAATTTAAGGAAATTTCTATGAAAAATTTGTAAGAGTTTCCCCTTAAAATGAACCTTGCCCAACAAATAAAAACAAAGCACTTTCAAATATATTCCCCCAAACTCCCATACTCCAAATCAACACAAACGATACGCAACAGTTCTAAATATTTACATCAAACCATCTTAGTTTCTATCATATTATATTACTATTAATTCAAAGAATTAATTGCTAACAATCATATACCTTAAATTCACATAAAGATAGAACTTCTTAATTAATCACAAATCTTATTAATTTACAAACTCAATATGTACAACTTCTTTTAATGTTACTATACATGCCACAATACATCTTAGTACATATCCTACCCAAAAATAGAGTTCCTTCTCTGAAGCTACGCCGTTGGTCTTCAGGTAGCACCCACTGCTCTAATCCTGCGCGTGACAAAAATCAACGTGCCGAGTATATCACTCAGTGGTGCTAAATAATTTATTAATAAAATAGTAAAGGTTGTCTAAGCAACAAACTTAAAATATAACTTAAAATATTTAAATCAAATATAGAAATACTGAAGGTGTACAAATCAAGTTAAATATTCCGAAAAATCATAAATAAATTCATCCTTAAAAGTAAATTCATAGTTTGACAAATATAAGCGAAATTCTATAAATACCACATAATTCCATTTTTCCTTTATAACAAAATAGAATTTATTCTTAGTTGAGGGCTCATACATATATTGAGAGAAATATAATCAGATTCGATTACGTAAATACAAAATGGGCCTGTGAAAACGCCACCAGATGTGGCCTGTGGAAGCACCGCCAGATAATAAGCGCATTCGCTTATTTAGAAAAGGCATCTGGAGCCTAGCATATGATCATAACATATAATATAACAAAAAGGCATCAAAGCCGAGCATGCTCATAACCGGAATAAATCTCATCTTACCATATTTCAACCATGTATACTTGAGCCCAAAACAAATCCATTTCTTTACAAAACATCTTAAATCATATACAAGATTTTTTAGCAAAACATCTCATAACTTAATACTTATCATTTCAAAATTACTAAACTTACAACTTGTAAACATCCATCAAAACCTACTTTTGTTCCAAACAAAAATCATACTTTTATAATACATACATATATATATATAGCTTAAAATACTTAAAAACTACCATTTAGAAAAATAAAAGCATGCCTTACCATCCTAGGGTGGTTCGACCTCTTTGTGTCAACAAAGGGGAAGGAGTTTCCCTTCAACTAAATACCATATTTCAAGCTAAAAAGACTTAGTTAAAGCATTAAAACCTTTACTTAAACACATTTAGACTTAAAAGCTCATTTTTACACATTTTAAGCTTTCTTTAAGTATTGAAAAATTCTTAAACATTAAGGTACAAAGTGGAGGCTTAAACTACCTTTAATTTACTTATAAATTAACTCATTAAAGTTCAAATCAAGCATAAGAATCAAGAAAACTCAAGGCCTTTCACCAATCAAGGTTCAGCCTCTCTTACTAATGAAAAGGGGAAAATGATTTCTTTTTAAAATAACCACATTATCTTAAAGAGAAACTATTCAATAACACATTAAAATCAAAAGAAAACAAAAGCATGAAACAAAAACTCAAGACCTTCTTCCTAAGGAGGTTCAGCCACTCTTGGATTAAGGGGAGAGAGATGTTCCTCTTCCCATTCTAGCATTTCATCATGCTTAGAAATCAAGCCAAATCATATAAAAGCAACCAAATAGCCAAATCCCCAACAAAATAAAAAAAACTTCAAAATTCATTCAAAAACCTAAAAATTGAAAACTTAAAGAAATGAAAGGAGATGAAAGATATTATTGCACTAACCTTCAAACCAAGCTTGAATAAGCTTAGAAAGCTTTATTCCTTAGCTTTCTCCTTCTCTTTTGAGGATAGTTCTCCAACCTCTTCAAAGTAGGAAAAATGATCATCAAAATCAAGAAATGACAAAAGGAGAAGATGGGGCATGATTTAAAGCATCAACTACATGTCTAAGCTATGAATGTCACTTATTAATTCACAAAATCCAAATTTCACAACTTACTTGATTTGTAGCTTTTCACCAAAAGTGTTAGTTTCAATCTCCAATTCTTACTCCTTTAGCTTAGGTCTTAATGTTTAATCACTAATCTTTAGTCTAATTGATCTATTTTGATGTACTTTGTGGTAGAAAAATTGAAAGCAAATGGTGGAAATGAGAGAGAGAGGTGGCGTTGGATGAAGAAGAAGGAGAAGATAGAATAGTGTTGGATAAGTGTTGATTTTTAAGTAACAAAGTCAAACTTGGCTACTAATCTTTATGTCAAATGGATAACTAGAATTAAGTCTCTAGTATTCTCATTCAAAGGCTCTAAATATTCACTAAATAATTCTCTTCTAATTATTATTTAACTCCACCAATTTATTGAATTAACTTCTTAGAAATAATTTCTCAATTTTTCTTAATATACTACACTAGAAAACACTATTCATTAACTACTTAAATTCTCCAAAAATATTCATAAGACATTTTCTACCCATCTAACATGCTCCAAAAATATTAAATAAAATATTAGACATGCATAGTAATTTTTTCGGACCGAAATAATACCAAGTCCCGGACCGATAGTACTATTCACAGATCGATAAATCACTATTACTGACACTGAAAAACAAACTATTACAATAGTTGATATTTAAATAGAAAATACCGAGTCTAGCTATTTATTTTTTTCTTAGTATCTTATCATACATACAATAAACCTTTGAAATAAACAAAAAAAAAAGAAAAATTATATAACAAGTTCAAATAACAAGTATCTAGGAGCAACACACGATTTAAAAAGCTAGTGTGTATATAATATAATAGCAATACTAATGAAAATAAAAATGAATAATAAATAAATTAAATTAAATTAAATTAAATGAAACTAAAAATACCTATATATATAATATATAATAATAAAATACCTATATATACATATAATAAACCTTTGAAATAAACAAAAAAAAAAGAAAAATTATATAACAAGTTCAAATAACAGGTATCTAAGAGCAACACACGATTTAAAAAGCTAGTGTGTATATAATATAATAGCAATACTAATGAAAATAAAAATGAATAATAAATAAATTAAATTAAATTAAATGAAACTAAAAATACCTATATATATAATATTTGGACATAAATGACTAAATAACTGATGGGGGACTACTGTTAACATATAATAATAAATATTTTAACTAAATAAATAGACTCCTAAAATAACTCTAAACAGAAAATAAATCAGGACTCCAAATCCTTATCTGATATGGACTATTTGGACTTCACTGTATATATATATATCATAAATTTACCCCCAAGTCTAGTTAATCACAATTTATCAATCCCCAAAATTCTAAAAGATTAATAGAGAGAATAATTAGATATTGAAATTTGAAGAAATTAATCACTTCGTTTCTTTTTGTCCAAGTTACTTGTTCTTTTATCCAAGTTTCTTCTCTTTTTGTCTAACTCCCTTTTTTCTTTGTGAGTTTCGAAAATATCCCCATTCATAGGTCCCAAATCCATATCTATGAATTGAAACGTTGGAATGATCTACTCTACAATCAGTTATTAGAACCAATAGGTCTTCAAATCATTCATTTGAAAAAATAGAAACCCTTCTTATTGGATTATCATGATACTTCCCAAAAATAAGAAATTATTTTGCAATATTTTTTACAATAATTTATAAAATGAAAATTAAAGAGATTGTAGAGTAGAGTAGAGAATAATATAGAGTAGAGAGAGTAGAGAATAAAATAGAGTAGAGAGAGTAAAGATAATTTTGTGTGAAAGAATTGTAATGGAAAAGGATATTTATAATAAATCCAAAAAATTATTCTTCCATAAATACCCTTAAAACTAGTCATTATGTAGCTGTTTATAGTTGTTAGGAGGGGTAATTTGAGGATTTCATAAAACTATTTTATAAAAAAAAGCTACTGAAACCAGATGGAACCACCGGTTCAAACAGGTGAAATTGTCGATTCTAACTGTTTGAAATAAAATTCAAAATCCGCTTGGAACCGACAGTTCGATTTGGCGGTTCCAACTATCGGTTCTAACATGTTAGAAAAACCATTGATCCTGGACGATTCCGACCAATTCTTGAAATCGCCTATTTACGGTTTAAAAACTGGTGAAATCAGAATCGAATCGTAGGCCACAGATTTCAGTTCTAATTCGGACCGATTCTAGTCGATTCCAATTTCAATTCTCACTGGTTTTAAATCTACGGTTCTGATTTCAAAAATCATAATATGACTAGGTCTAATTGAAAGGGCCTTGAATGTCTTTTTCATAATTTCATCATCTTAGACACTAGATTGAAAAAACTTTTAGTGATTAAAACGTTTGATAGTAAATATATATTTTCTACTCAGTCGATGTTAAATTTTTCTTACTTCTGGGAATCCTTATCTCTCCAAACCGGACCCATCAAGTATCTTTTCTTAGAATCCAAGTGTCACCTTCTTCAATTACTCAAATCTAAAAAGTTGCACAAAATGAAAATTAAAATGATAAATTCTTAATTTTTTTCTTTAATTATTCAAATCGAAAAAGTTGCACAAAATGAAAATTAAAATGATAAATTCTTAATTTTTACACCTCAATTTGGCCATTTATTTTATAAAATTAACTTTTGAATTAATTTAGGATATAAATTTTAATTTTATGACAATTTTTCTATATTTTATGAAGAATAATGAAATATTAATTTTTTACTTTTTTTTAAAATATAAATTGTTTTACTAAAATTTATATACTAAATTCAACAAAAGCTGATGCCAATTTTGAATAGGGGAATGTCTTTGTAGTTTATTGCATGATGTCTTGGCTTTGATATTATTAATATTGGCTAATTTAATAAATAACTTGATTATTAAACTTTGAGATTATGTATAATTTAATGACAAAACATCATTATTGGTCACTAAAGTTTTCTATCAAATTTATTAATTTGGAAAACTAAAATTCAGTAACTTATTTAAGAGAAATTAAATTTTTTTGATCAAATTATGAAATAAACTCAAAATTTAGTGTTTCAATATCATTTATCCTTATTTAAAAGTTAATTTTGCATTTATTTATCCAATTAAAAAATATTATTGCCGACATCGCCTGACATTGCTATTTCCCAAAGGCATTCTGTGTAATCTCAAAAGCAGTGTAAAAAAAAAACATCAAAATCCACTGAAAAGCTACAAACAACAGCACAGCAAAGAACACCCACGCAAACCTCCATTTTAGAGGATTCAAGAATCAACCCACAGATGGAATTTTGAAGAAGCAACATGCTAATTTGTATCCATCAATGACCATTACCATGTCATTGCTATGTCCATATTGTGTTCTCATCTCTTTTTCCCTTTTATTAGTCTGCTCTCTTTCCTTGCCTCCTAAATCTGCAATTTACCTTCTTCAGTTCCGTGACAGTCTTCCTCTACATTCCCAACACCTCTTGCCATGGAACCATTCAACTTCTTCTTCTTCTCCTTGTCAGTGGCCAGGAGTTTCATGCTTTTCCACCAAAAGCTTTCAAGTCAAGGCCTTGAATCTTTCAGGGTTTGGTTTATCTGGAATCTTGAACAATTCCATTTCCCATCTTTGCCTCCATAAGCATTTGGTCTCTCTTGACCTCAGTGGCAACAATTTCACTGGTTTTGTTCCTAAGCAACTTGGAAATTGTGGCCAACTCAATACTATTCTTCTAAATGACAATAGGTTTGAAGGTGCAATGCCTCCTCAGCTTTTTCAATCAAAGCAGCTTTTAAAGTTGGACCTGGGTTATAATTTCCTCTCTGGTAATATTCCTCCTGAGGTAAGCTTTTGTACCAATCTCGAATATTTAGGGTTTTATAACAATTATTTGAGTGGTGAGGTTCCAAATGAGGTATTTACTTTACCAAATCTCAAGTTTCTGTATCTGAACACAAATAACTTAACTGGGTCATTACCAGATTTATCACCTTATTGCGCAATTTCAGAGTTTTGGATTCATGAGAATGCATTTTTTGGATCTTTGCCTAGTTCTATTAGTAATTGCCAAAACCTTACCACATTTATAGCATCTCAAAACAATTTTGAAGGGGTAATTGGACCAGAGGTTTTCAATGGCCTTTTGCAACTTCAGATTCTTTATCTTGATCGAAACAAACTTGAAGGGGAAATTCCTGAAATTATGTGGGGTCTTGAAAATTTACAAGAGCTTGTTCTTTCAGGAAACAAGCTCAATGGTACCGTATCTGAGAGGATAGCTCAGTGCAATAACCTAATGTTTATTGCTCTTTCTGAGAATAATCTACTTGGTCCAATTCCTAAATCAATTGGAAGACTCAAGTACCTTAACAGTCTAATTCTCTTTGATAACAAGCTTGATAGTTCTCTGCCTCCTGAGCTTGGAAATTGCAGTTCACTTACTGAAATTAGGATTCAGAATAACTTAATTGGTGGGAGCATTCCTCCTGAAATTTGTAACCTTGAAAATCTCGAGGTTCTTTTTATGTTCAATAATCGTGTTGGAGGCTATATTCCTTGGCAGATAGGGAAAATGAGTAACCTTGTCCAATTAGCCTTGTATAATAACAATTTGACTGGTAGAATCCCTTCTGCAATTACCCATTTGAAGAAACTGAACTTTCTATCATTAGCTCATAATAACCTTGCTGGAGAGGTACCTTCTGATATTGGGAAAGATTGTCCTAGTTTAGAGAAGCTGGATCTAACAGGGAACCAACTTTATGGACCAATTCCTTGTAGTATATGTAATGGCAATAATCTTTCAGTTTTGGCCATTGGAGACAATAGATTCAATGGGAGTTTTCCAGCTTGGATTGGAAAATGTTTATCCCTCAGGAGGGTTATTCTCAGTAATAATCTTATTGAAGGAAGTATACCAGCTGATTTGGAAAGGAACTATGGCGTTTCATTTCTAGAACTCAACAGAAATTTGCTTGAAGGGGAAATACCATTAGTACTTGGTTTTTGGAGTAACCTATCAATGATTGATTTTTCAGAAAATAGGCTATCTGGATTTATACC
Source organism: Jatropha multifida (assembly GCA_948099535.1). NCBI lineage: Eukaryota > Viridiplantae > Streptophyta > Magnoliopsida > Malpighiales > Euphorbiaceae > Jatropha > Jatropha multifida. The sequence continues at coordinate 5,770 of CANUEX010160653.1, read as the reverse complement.
TCCTGAGCTTGGAAAGCTTGCAAATCTTCAAATCTTGAGAGTTTCTTCTAATAAATTAACAGGGAGAATTCCGCCTGACTTAGGAAATTGCAGAAAGTTAATTAAGCTTGATCTAAGTAAGAATAATCTCTCAGGGAAAATTCCTCCAGAGATCACTTCATTGGTAAAATTGCAAAGCCTTCTCCTTACAGAGAATAAACTTACTGGAGCAATTCCTGACTTTTTCTCTTCCCTTCAAAGTCTTTTTGAGTTGCAGCTTTCTAACAATATGCTTGAAGGTCCTATTCCTTGTAGTTTGAGTAAGCTTAACCATTTTAGTTCAGTTCTCAATTTGAGCTATAACAAGCTCTCTGGTCAAATCCCAGGATGCCTAAGCAATCTAGACAAGTTACAGATTCTTGATCTTTCAAGTAATAATTTATCTGGTGAGATACCAACAGAACTAATTAATATGATCTCCCTTTACTTTGTAAACATTTCATTCAATCAACTATCCGGTAAACTCCCATCTTCATGGATGAGAATAATGGTCTCATATCCAGGGTCTTTTGTTGGAAATCCAGAACTTTGTCCGCTGGGTAATGATGCAAGATACTGTGAAGTTAGAGAAGGCCATACACGAAGACATATATTGGCTGGTGTAATTGTTGGGGGCGTTGTTTCTGTGTCATTGCTTTGTGCTGTGATATACATTCTAGTTGTTCAAGGCTTTCAACGGAAATACTACCGTGATCAATCACTCCTTCGTGAATGCCAATCAATAACTGAAGATTTACCGGAAGATTTGAAGTTTGAAGATATAATGCGTGCTACCGAAGGCTGGAGTGATAAGTATGTAATTGGGAGAGGCAAGCATGGCACGGTTTACCGAACAGAATCTATAAACTCCAGAAAGAATTGGGCTGTCAAAAAGGTGAATTTATCTGAAATGAACTTCTGTCTTGAAATGAGAACCCTGAGCTTAGTTAGGCACCGTAATGTAGTTAGAATGGCAGGTTACAGTATCAAAGATGGATATGGACTCATTGTGACTGAGTACATGCCTGGTGGGACACTTTTTGATGTGTTGCACCGACAAGAACCACGGTTGGTTTTGGATTGGGACACTAGATATCGCATTGCTTTTGGAATTGCTCAAGGCCTTTCTTATCTTCACCATGACTGCATGCCCCAAATCATTCATAGAGATGTCAAATCAGATAACATTTTGATGGATTCTGAAATGGAGCCAAAGATTGGAGATTTTGGGATGGCAAAATTGCTCCCTGGTTCTGATTCTAGCTCAACAAGGTCTTTAATTGTCGGAACATTGGGTTACATAGCACCAGGTGTGTTGCACTTTATCTACTATTCTTTTATTTCATGATAAATTTTTCAACTTCTAAGTTACTTTCTTATTCCCATTTCAGAAAATGGATATGCCATTCAATTGACAGAGAAAGTTGATGTGTACAGCTATGGAGTGATTTTGCTTGAGCTTCTGTGCAGAAAATTGCCAGTAGACGCCAACTTTGAAGAAGGTGAGGATATTGTGTCCTGGACAAGGAAGAAGCTGGAAGAGAATGATGTGTACATTTGCTTTCTGGATCAGGAAATCAGCTCCTGGGAAAGAGATGAGCAACAAAAAGCTTTGGGACTGCTAGAACTGGGACTTGAATGCACTGAACCGATAGCTGATGCAAGACCCTCTATGAGAGATGTAGTGGTTTCACTTATCAAGTTGAACAATTGACATGAGAGAAGTGTATATATAAGAATTGCAACTCTTCCTTTGATGAGAAGTTCAGTTGCCACCTAATTACCCAATTACCCAGTTAACTATCATTTATTACTACTGTCTTTTTTCTTTTTTTTTTTAAACAAAAAAAAAGGAAGAGAAAAGAAAGTAATACCCTTATGCGTTTCTTTTATAATGTTTGATTATTATTATTTCATTAGAAAATTATAATTTGGTGCTTTTACGTGTAATTGTTTCAACATTTTTATGTAAAGTGTGAAGGATCTAAAAAATGTTAAAATATAAAAAGTTGAACGAAAATGGGATAAAATTTAGTGCTTTCTACCAAAATGGTTCTATGAAAAAAAATATTTTTATAAATGGCGTTGGCTGAAAAATATTTATAAGAATGATGGTTTGTTGACATTTCAAAGGTTTTTGTTCCAGTCATAGTGTAATAAATTCATTAAATTTCAATTTATTTTAACAATATGCAGCAGGCTTTACAATAGCTTTACAAAATAATATTCTATCTCCTTAAACTTTTTTGAATGTTACACTATAAGTGAAATATTGTAACAGTGTTAGTTCAATTTGTTACATTTACAGTGAAACAACGTGAAAATATAAAAAAATATGTACAATTAAGTAAAACAATTTCTTAGTGTTTGGAAAATATTCGTGGAAGAGCAAGACATGTCAGGTATATATTCTTAGTAGTTACAAAGTTCAATTTGTTATACTTACAGTGAAATATTAGTGTAATGCAAGATTCCCAGCAAATGTTGTTATTATGTCATTATTAGTGTAACGTTATGAAGATTCTTGTGGTGTAAAAAGTGAAAAGAAAGAAAGTAAAAAGAATATTTACTGTTACATCCGTGAACCTTTATGTAGTTGTCTACATGAAGAAAATAATGGTTTTACACTTCAGTTACACTTACAATGAACCAATAGTGTAAGTGTAATAATAGTGCAAGACAAGGTTCCCACGCCAACTAGAAAAGCAAGGCAAATAATGGTACTTCTCATTCTTACACTATTGTTACACTTACAAGATTCCCATGCAACTAGAAAAGTAAGGCAAATTTTAGTGCTTCTCATTTTACACTATTGTTACACTTACAGTGAATCAATAGTGTAAGTGTAACAATAGTTTAAAACAAGATTCTCACACCAAGTAGAAAAACAAGACAAATGTTGGTACTTCTCATTTTACACTATTGTTATACTTAGAGTGAACCAATAATGTAAGTGTAACAATAGTTCAAAGCAAGATTCCCACGCTAACTAGAAAAGCAAGACAAATATTGCTATTGTGTCATTATTAGTGTAACATTAGAAGAGTATTTGGCACTTCTCATTTTACACTATTATTACACTTAAAAGTGAACCAATAGTGTAAGTGTAACAATAGTCCAAAGCAAGATTCTCACGCCAACTAGAAAAGCAAGACAAATGTTGCTATTGTGTCATTATTAGTGTAACATTAGAAGAATATTTATTACATCCGTAAATCTTTGTTTAGTTGTCTATATAAAGAAAGCAATGTTACTTCATTTTTGCTTTGCTTTGATTTTTATAGAGAAACACATGTGACTCCAATAAGCTATGGTAACATTTTATTTTTTTGTTAATATATTTTGTTAATTAAGTAAATATTTTATATACTTTTTTCGTTAACTTTTTTTAACAATGTTAACATTTTTTTTTGTTATTATGTTCAGATATACTTATTTTTTTCTCATTATATTGTGCATTGATTTTATTTTAGGCTCAATATTAAAATCAAAAGTCATCATCTTATTTAAAGGTAAGTACTTGTATTTATATATCAAAAGCATTTTAATTTAATTTGTTATTTTTATTTTTTTTGAAAAATTAATTACCTATCTTAGTGAATTATTATTTTATTAAAAAAAGTAAAAATATGACTTTGATGAAAAATTTATTATTTATTAAGGAGAAAATAATTATTTCGTCCTTGAGGTTTATCATAATTATCTAAATAGTCCAGTCTTTTGTAAAAATTTGATTTTGATGAATAATTTCTTGTATTTGTATAATTTTTTTTTCATATTATAGTAATTTGTTTGTTTATATTGAATTCTTCTTGCATTTGTTCATTTGGGTGAATGGTGGGTGAATTGATGATAGCAAAAAATATATATTTTATTAAAAAAAAATATAGCGTGAGATGTCATTGAAACAAAAAAGGATTAGATATTTATGCTTTTGAAACAATGGGCTAAAACAATTGGTTACTTGCTCTTAGCTTTGAATCTCGTTTGCATCTTTCTTTTTTCTTTTTTTTTGTTTAGTTTTTTAGTTATCTAAAAAAGTCCAATTTTTTTCAAATATTTATAATTGATTATATGAATGTACAAAAAAGTCATTATAACTTCTCACTTGTTAATTTTTTGAATAAAATAGTAATGTGCATTATTATTTTGGAATAATAAGATTATTTTATATATGATTTTTTTGCTAAAATAATTATAAACACAATAAATATAGGTATTTAATATTGAGCATTTATCTGATTATTATTGGTAGATGGTTGCAACTATACTCAGCCCAAAAGTATTTAGAGGAGAGTATGGGAAGCAAAAAGTAAAAGAATTGTTTAAAGAAATATATGCACTTAGAGTAAATTCGAAATCCAGAAATTTGCAGGAGCACTTGATCAATGTTAGCAACATATTGCAAAAGATAATTAATACCGGCTATAATATTAACTATGCGGAGAAAGTGAACGCCATAATTATGATAATCCTTTTGTGGTATTTTTCAGTTGCTAATAATATTTGAAATCGAGACTATGTGAAAACATATTATAAGTTTGTATATGTGTTTCTGTATGAGTGCACAAAAGATCAAAACGATGAATCGTGGCAAAGTTTTTGCACACTTACCATATCCCAAATCATTTATTGTAACCATAAGAATGCAAGGCGAGCTCGATATCATCTATATTAGATTTTGTGGGTAGTTGTACAATGTATTATAAGTTAAGTAAAAAATTGTATGAAAATTTAATAGTTTAAGTACTCCTATTTTAGAATTTATTTTCATAATGCTTTGAATTTCACATATAATTATAAATTTTAATAAACTTGTTATTATTGTTTTACAATTTGAAAATTTAATTAGTTGAATCAGGGGACTTTTTCATCAAATAGTAGAACAATATCCTATAGCACAAACATCTAATGAAAGACAAGCAAGAGTTGTGATATGCGGCAAATATGTTGATCTGAATGAGACGGCGTGATTTGAGAGGAAAAGAGAAATCACAAATGTTTAAAATTATTCATGGATGACGCAAACCAAAGCAAGACATATTTTTTATAGGCCTTATTGCACCGATAAGGCAATCTTTGGCTCATGTACAATATCTGATGATAAAGAATAGGGTAGATTATGAGAAATTAGATGTGAACTAGAGGCATATTGTCTATTACATAATAATAACTTTTATTGTTACTTTCAAATAATAATTGATTTATTTTCATTATTATTTTGAATTTACATTAATTTAATTCCATTTCTATATTTAAGTAAAAATATTACCTGCTCGATTTCTATTTCAGCTTGGGCAACAAAATAATGACATCTGGACAGCATAGAAGAGATTATATTTGTAATGCCCCAAAATTTTGGATCTTGGTATTATTTGGTTCGGATCAAGAATGATATCAGCCGAGAGACAAATAATATTTTATTTGGATCCGAAAATGATATTGAGCATAATTATTATTCATGGAGTTAATTAGACTTTATGTGATTAGTGTTAATTAATTTAAGTTAAGATATAAATTATTAATGATTAAGTAAGTAATAAATCACTGGTGAAAAGTAGTTTATCGATCTGTGAATAGTAACATCGGTCCAAAACTTTATATTATTTTAGTCCGAAAAAATTACTATTGATGTTTTATATTCTATTTAATATATTTGGAGTATGTTTATATGATTTAAGTGGGTAGAAAATATTTCATGAATATTTTTGGAGAATTCAAGTATTTGATGAATAGTGTTTTCTAGTGTAGT
>CANUEX010160435.1:0-11846 GCA_948099535.1 Jatropha multifida | reverse complement strand
ACGTCAGAGCGCTTACGGATAAAGGACGCTGCAACGAAGTCAACGCCTTGCTCGCAACCGAAGATCAGGTCTTGTTTGTCTTTTTCAGCCAGTGCTGGCAGTGCGATGGAAACGCCCGGCAGGTTAACGCCTTTGTTTTCGCCCAGGTCGCCGTTGTTCAGAACCTTACAGATAACTTTGTTACCTTCGATTGCGGTAACTTCCATGCCGATCAGACCATCGTCCACCAGAACGGTGTTGCCGACGCTCAGATCATTGGTGAAACCTTCATAGGTCACAGCAACAGTGTCGGCATTGCCGACCACGGATTTGTCAGTGGTGAAGGTGAAGGTCTGACCCGCTTTCAGGGAGACGTCATTGCCACCTTCCAGCTTGATGGTGCGGATTTCCGGGCCTTTGGTGTCCAGCAGAATTGCCGCTTTTTTACCGGTTTTGCTCAATACGTTGCGCAGGTTTTTGATGCGCTGGCCGTGTTCAGCATAGTCACCGTGAGAGAAGTTTAAACGCATGACGTTCATGCCCGCGTCCAGCATTTTCGCCAGCATCTCTTCGGATTCGGTTTTCGGACCGATGGTGCAAACAATTTTGGTCTTTTTCATGACAGTTCTGGTCTTTAAGTTTGAGTTGAGAAGGATTGGGAATTCACGCTCCGGCTGGCGCGCAATGGCCCCGGAGTCAAACCTGTGTTACGAAAAGAGCGATGCCACTGCCTAAGGATAGGTGACATCAAAAAAGCGTGCAGAGTAATGTGTGCCTGAGTTTCAGCCCAACCGGGAAAAGTATGATTTAAGTTTGGTGTTTTACAGTTCAATCAGCTGAAACCATTCAAGAGTGAATAGGCTGGCATTATACGCCAATTTTCAGCGAAAAGGAAAATGAAAACGGTGTTTCAAAAATCATCTGTGCAGTTTCACAACGAAGTGTTATCAACGTGTTAAGTTCGCCCAAAAATAAAATCCGCAGATTTACCGCCAAAATTGCACTTTTACCGCCAAATGGATAAAAGCAGGGGTAATCTGCGACCCGGATTCACAAATTTGAACGTATAAAATCTCAACAAGTGAAACACGTTAAGTGTGCACGCTGTAACGTTTTAGCGATGTTATTTAGCGATTGAGGATACGTAATGCCTGTTCGTGCAAAAAAGGGCAGCCGGAAGCAAGGATATGACCGCCCGATTCCGGTCTCCCGCCGTCTAATGTTGTCACCACGCCGCCTGCCTGTTCGATAATGGGGACCAGCGCCACAATGTCATATGGTTGCAACGCATATTCCAGACACAGATCAATCTGCCCGGCAGCGAGCATGGCCATCGCGTAGCATTCACCGCCGTAGCGGATCATCAGCGTACTCGCTTCCAGCGCAGCAAAATTGATTGCCGGGAAACGCGACACGGGTTCAGGCGAGGTGGTGTGGAAAATGGCCTGCTCAAGCGCGATTCCCCGGCGCGTCTGTAGCTGCGTCGTGCCCTGCGGCCCCTGATGCCACGCCTGCTCGCCATCGGCCCAGAAACGCTCGCGGGTAAAGGGCTGGTCCATCATGCCGATACGCGAGCGGCCTTCAACCGTCAGGCCAATCAACGTTCCCCAGACTGGCAAACCGCAGAGAAAAGGGCGCGTGCCATCAACCGGGTCCAGTACCCACTGCAACGGGCCAGAACCCGTCACCCCGAACTCTTCGCCCATAATGGCGTGTTCCGGATAGCGGGCGGTGATGATGTCGCACATTACACGCTCCGCCTCGCGATCGGCGTCGGTTACCGGGTCGAAGCGAAACCCCTCTTTGGGTTTGCTGCCGACATGCAGATTGGTTTGCGCGCGAAAACGCGGCAGTGTCTGTTGATCTGCCGCATCGGCCAGTTCATGCAAAAAAGCGCTATCAGGCACAATATGATTCATTGCGTAACTCTCCGGTGTCTTGTTTGAACGCTGAAAGTGGATTTTCCGAACCTTGAATCTCTGGTTGTAGCATAACCCAATGGCAGATTATTGATTGTATACAATAAAGATTGCATACATAGCGTCTTATATGTATTTTTATGCACATAATTTGCATAAAAAGGTGGTATGTATGTTCAGGAAGTGGATGCAGGCAGGTTGTCTTTTTGCTGCGCTGGCGAGCAGTGCGTTTGCTGCCCAGCAAACTTACGTGGTGGGCGCTGGGGGAACTTATCGTCCGTTCGAGTTTGAAAACAGCCAGAAGCAGTTAGAAGGCTTTGATATCGACATCATTAAAGCCATCGCCAAAGCCGAGGATTTTAATATCAAGCTGATCAACACGCCGTGGGAAGGGATCTTCGCCACGCTGGGCTCCGGCGATCGCGACATCATTATTTCCGGCATTACCATTACCGACAAACGTAAGCAGATGGTTGATTTTTCCGCGCCTTACTTCCCGGCGGAGCAGTCGATCGTGGTTCCGGCCAGCTCAAAAGTGACCTCTCTGGCGTCACTGAAAGATGAAAAAGTCGGCGTAGTGAACTCCAGCACCGGCGATATCGTGGTTTCAGACGTGTTGGGGAAAAACAGCACGGCGATTAAACGCTTTGATAACACGCCGCTGATGCTGCAAGAGTTATTCGAAGATGGCGTCAGCGCGGCCGTGGGCGATGTGGGCGTGGTGAAGTATTACATCAAACAGCACCCGGAAAAACAGTTCAAACTGGTACCTGACGCGAAGTTTGAACGTCAATATTTTGGTATTGCGGTGGCAAAAGGGAATACCGAATTGCAGGCGAAAATTAACAGCGGCCTGAAGAAAATTGTGGCTGACGGTACCTACGCCAAAATTTATAAAACCTGGTTTGACGACCACGTGCCTGAATTGCCCGCGCAATAACACTTCGCTTCTTTTTTATTCCGGCTACCGTGAACATTCCGGTAGCCGTCATTTTTTCAGGAATGACTTATGTCGGGATTCCGTTGGGAAATAATCCAGGAGTACGCGCCGTTATTTATGGAAGGCGCCTGGATGACCATCAAATGCACGATTATCTGCGTTATTTTAGGCACGCTTTGGGGCCTCACGCTCGGCCTTGGCCGCATGGCGCAGGCTGAACATGGGCCGTGGAAATATGTATTGCGCTATCTGGTGCAATTTCCGGTGCGTTTTTATGTCAGCGCCATTCGTGGTACGCCGCTGTTTGTGCAGATTATGGTCGTACACTTTGCGCTGGTGCCGCTGTTCATTAACCCGCGTGACGGCATTCTGGTGACCAGTGGGATCATGAGCAGCGATCTGGCGCGAGAATTGCGCTCCGACTATGGCGCGTTTCTTTCCTGTATCGTCGCTATTACGCTCAATGCCGGAGCCTACGTGTCGGAGATCTTCCGCGCGGGTATTCAGTCTGTCGATCGCGGGCAGATGGAAGCCTCCCGTGCGCTGGGTATGCCGTGGTGGAAGACGATGCGCAAAGTGATCCTGCCGCAGGCGTTCCGTCGCATTCTGCCGCCGCTGGGTAATAACGCCATTGCTATTGTTAAAGATTCATCACTGGCGTCAGCGATTGGTCTTGCGGATCTGGCCTATGCCGCCCGCACCGTTTCTGGTGCGTATGCCACCTACTGGGAACCCTATCTGACCATTTCGCTGGTCTACTGGGTGATCACCTTCCTGCTTGCGCAACTGGTTAATCGACTGGAAAAGAGGTTTGGCAAAAGTGATTCACATTAAAAATCTGCATAAACATTTTGGCGAAAGCCATGTGCTGCGCGGCATCACTTGCGATATCAAGCCGAAAGAAGTGGTGTGCGTGATTGGGCCGTCCGGCTCGGGGAAAAGTACCTTTCTGCGCTGTATGAACGGCCTGGAGTCGGTGAGCGAAGGTGTCGTTGAGGTTAACGGCTTTGCGATCCACAATCCGAAAACCGATATCAACAAGCTGCGCGAAAGCGTCGGCATGGTTTTCCAGCGTTTCAACTTGTTCCCGCATATGACAGTGCTGGACAACCTGACAATGGCGCCTGTGAACCTGAAGGGGATGAAACGCGCTGAGGCCGTTGCCCTGGCGGAGAACCTGCTGGCGAAAGTCGGGCTGAGCGATAAACGTGATGCCTGGCCGGCGAGTCTTTCCGGCGGGCAACAGCAGCGCGTGGCAATTGCCCGCGCGTTGGCGATGAATCCGGCGATTATGCTATTCGATGAGCCGACATCGGCGCTCGATCCGGAGCTGGTGGGTGATGTATTGCAGGTGATGAAAACGCTGGCGACGGAAGGGATGACGATGGTGATCGTCACTCATGAAATGGGCTTTGCCCGCGAAGTGGCGGACCGGGTGATATTCATCGACCAGGGCGTGATCCAGGAAGAGGGGCCGCCGCAGAAGATTTTCACCGCGCCCACCAATCCCCGGACCGCCGCGTTCCTCAGTAAAGTTCTTTAACATCAAGCTCTCTGCGGAGGGCTTTTTGTTTTCCGATGACAGAAAGTGCAAAGCGTGCGATCGGACGGCGGTGGATACTGCAACGCGCCATACTTGAACGACGGTGTGGGAGCAACAACAGGATCACAATCGGGTGTTATCACCTTTGTATCAAGCCTGAAGAATAAACGGAGAACAACCATGACGATGAAAGTCCTCGGCTATGCCGCACAGTCAAATAAAGCCCCGCTGGCGCCTTTCCATTTTGAGCGTCGCGACCCACGGGCAGATGATGTGGTGATTGATATTCTTTATTGCGGCGTTTGCCATTCCGATCTTCACCAGGCCCGTAACGACTGGGGGTTCAGCCAGTATCCCATCGTGCCGGGTCACGAAATTATTGGTCGCGTTGTGTCTGCGGGGGCGGGTGTCAGTAAATTCAAACCCGGCGATTTAGTCGGCATCGGCTGCATGGTCGATTCCTGTCGTGAATGTAACCCCTGCAAACAGGGGCTGGAACAGTATTGCGAAGAGGGGAACGTCCAGACCTATAACGGTATTGACCGGCACGATCACCGTCCTACATTCGGTGGTTATTCACAATCGATCGTCTGCTCGCAAGATTTTGTGTTGCGCATCCCGGAGAACCTCGATGCGCAAGCTGTCGCACCGCTGCTGTGCGCCGGGATCACCACCTGGTCACCGCTGCGCCGCTGGGGCGTGAAAAAAGGCAGTAAAGTCGCGGTGATCGGCCTTGGCGGGCTGGGGCATATGGCGCTGAAACTGGCGCATGCGCTGGGTGCGGAAGTGACGCTATTTACCCGTTCACCGGGCAAAGAGGCGGATGCCCGTCGTCTGGGGGCGCACCATGTGGTGCTCTCTACAGACGCGAAACAGATGGAAGCGGTACACGGGGAGTTTGAGCTGATCATCGATACCGTGCCTTACACCCACGATATCAATGCCTATCTGTCAACGCTGACGCTGGATGGCACGCTGGTATTTGTTGGGCTGCTGGGCGAACTCGAACCGACCATTAACACCATCCCGCTGCTGATTGGTCGCCGTTCGGTTTCCGGCTCCGCGATTGGTGGTATTGCCGAAACTCAGGAAATGCTCGATTTCTGCGGTGAACATAACATTACGGCGGATTCTGAGCTGATTCGGATGGATGAGATCAATGACGCCTTTGAGCGCCTGCTGAAAAGCGACGTGAAGTACCGTTTTGTTATCGATATGAAAACGCTGAGTGCGTAAACGTAAAACACCGGCAGGCCGCATTTGCGGTCTGCTGCGTAACGCAGCGATAAAACAAGAGAAGTAAAAAGGAAACTTAAGAATGGTGCGTCCGAATGGACTCGAACCATCGACCCCCACCATGTCAAGGTGGTGCTCTAACCAACTGAGCTACGGACGCACTGAGAGAATGGTGCGTTCAATTGGACTCGAACCAACGACCCCCACCATGTCAAGGTGGTGCTCTAACCAACTGAGCTATGAACGCAGTGTTGTGGCTGACAACGGGGACGAATATTAGCGGCAGCCCGGAGATGTGGCAAGGGGAAAATGGCAAATTTCTTCCTGAATTCACGCGATTGCGGAACAACTAACCAAAACGCCGGGAAAGTAGCCGCCATCCGGCGGCTACTGACCTGTTAATGCGCAGCGCGTTGCAAAATCCGTGCGGAAGGCTGGCGTTGCAGGAAGCGCATCCGCAGCATCATCAAAATTGCCGCAGAAGTCAGGCCGATGATAAAGCCCATCCAGAAACCGGCCGGTCCCATTCTTGGCACCACTAAATCAGTCAGCGCCAGGATATAGCCGGAAGGAAGCCCCAGCACCCAGTAGGCGGTAAACGTGATAAAGAAGATGGAGCGCGTATCCTTATAGCCGCGTAGCACGCCGCTGCCAATGACCTGGATCGAATCAGAAATCTGATAAATCGCCGCCAGCAACATCAGGTGTGATGCCAGCGCCACGACTTGCGGATTATCGTTATAGAGCAGGGCAATCTGCTCGCGCAGCAGCACGGTGAAAATCGCCGTGACCACCGCCATGCAGACGCCAACCATCAGCCCGGTGCGCGCTGCAATTTGCGCATCAAGGGTTGATCCCTGCCCCAGGCGGAAACCGACGCGAATGGTTACTGCCGCGCCAAGCGACATCGGCAGCACGAACATCAGCGAACTAAAGTTGAGGGCGATCTGGTGCCCGGCGACATCGACAATACCCAGCGGCGACACCAGCAGTGCAACCACCGCAAACAGCGTGACTTCAAAAAACAACGCCAGCGCAATCGGCAGGCCGAGTTGCGTCAGACGTTTTAGTACGTCCATATCTGGTTTCGCAAAACGCTGGTTCTGCTGAATATCGCGCATGACGCGGGCTCGTTTCACCCAGATGCGCATACAGATAAACATCACCCAGTACACCGAGGCGGTGGCCACGCCGCAACCGATGCCGCCCAGTTCTGGCATACCAAAATGGCCGTAGATAAAGATGTAATTCACCGGGATATTGACCAGCAGGCCGAGAAAACCCATCACCATGCCGGGTTTGGTGCGGGCAAGGCCTTCGCACTGGTTACGCAGCACCTGGAAGAAGAGATAACCGGGCACGCCCCACAGTAGCGCGCGCAGGTAACCCACGGCTTTGTTGGCTAACTCCGGGTCGATGTTGTGCATCGCGCGAATGATATGGCCGGCATTCCACAGCACCACCATCACCAGAATGGAGACGGTGCCTGCCAGCCAGAACCCCTGACCGATTTGATGTGCGATGCGATCGCGGCGCCCTGAACCGTTAAGTTGCGCAATCACCGGCGTTAGCGCCAGCAGCAGGCCGTGTCCAAACAGGATCGCTGGCAGCCAGATTGAGGTACCAATGGCGACGGCAGCCATGTCCGTGGCGCTGTAGCCACCCGCCATCACCGTATCAACGAAGCCCATAGAGGTCTGGGCCACCTGCGCGAAAATAACCGGCACCGCAAGGGCCAGTAACTGACGCGCTTCTGCTACATACTTCTGCACGTGAACACCTTTATATTGTTGTTATAAGAAAGAATGGAACGACTTATCAGGAAGGAGTTTTCCTTGTGCTAACAAGAATGCCGCAGTGTGAAAGATGCGGCATGCGCATAAATATTACCTGCTACAGCCTCTTTTTTCCATGTTGACCATAAAGCAAAATTATTACCGCGCCTGGAGCGGGGCGCTTATCTTATCACCGGCCTGGCGGGAAAAGCAGCGGCGGGGTGAATGAGACTGGCATGGGCTATTTTCACCTGTTATTGTGCGTAAAGAACACGGCTGAGCCGTAGGAATGGAACAGGAGTGGTAAGTATGTTTACGGGTATTGTACAGGGTACGGCAAAACTGGTTTCGATTGAGGATAAACCGAATTTCCGCACCCACGTTGTTGAGCTTCCTGAAACGATGCTGGAGGGAATTGAGACCGGTGCATCCATTGCTAACAATGGTTGCTGTCTGACCGTGACGGCCATTAATGGCAGCCATATTAGTTTCGATTTGATGAAAGAGACGCTGCGTATTACCAATCTCGGTGAGCTAAATATTGGTGATAGGGTAAACGTTGAGCGCGCAGCAAAATTCAGCGATGAGATTGGCGGCCATTTAATGTCCGGCCATATTATGACGACCGCTGAAATCGTTAAAATTCTCACCTCCGAGAATAACCGCCAGATCTGGTTTAAAGTGCAGGATCCGGCCTTAATGAAATATATCCTCTATAAAGGATTTATCGGTATAGACGGTATTAGTCTGACGGTCGGTGAGGTGACAAACAGCCGTTTCTGTGTGCATCTGATTCCGGAAACGCTGCAACGCACCACCCTTGGTGAGAAAAAGCTGGGCCACCGCGTCAATATTGAGATCGATCCGCAAACGCAGGCCGTGGTCGATACCGTTGAGCGTGTGCTGGCGGCAAAAGAAGCCGCTGTCATCAGCGGCGAAGAGTAAAGAAAACCCCGGCTTGCCGGGGTTTTTTGTTTTAGCGCGGAACGCGCAGGCCGTGTTCGATACCGCGGCTGAAGACGACCTGCCACAGTTGAATATCACGTGCACGGAAAGCGCCTGCACAGGCGTTCAGATAGTAGCTGAACATCCGTTTGAAGCGTTCAGAGTAGTTGTCGGCAATTTCCGGCCAGGCGGCAAGAAAACGTTCGTACCATGCCATCAACGTGCGATCGTAATCGGCGCCGAAGTTGTGCCAGTCTTCCATCACGAAATGTGATTCACTGGCGTTGGCAATCTGGCGTACGGAAGGCAGGCAACCGTTCGGGAAGATGTAGCGGTTGATCCAGGGGTCAACATTGAGGTCGGTGCGTTTTGAACCGATAGTGTGCAGCAGGAAAATTCCGTCCGGTTTAAGGTTGCGATCCACCACGCTGAAATAGGTCGCGTAATTTTTCGGCCCCACGTGTTCAAACATCCCGACGGAGACAATGCGGTCAAACTGCTCATTCAGATCGCGATAATCCTGCAGGCGAATATCGACATCCAGCCCTTCACAACGCTGTTGCGCCATTTTTTGCTGTTCCGCCGAGATTGTTACGCCGACCACGCTGACGCCGTAATTCTGTGCCATAAATTGTGCCAGCCCGCCCCAGCCGCAGCCGATATCCAGCACGCGCATACCGGGTTTCAGCTTCAGTTTTTCACCAATAAGCTTTAATTTCGCCCGTTGTGCGTCGTCGAGATTTTCTGCGTCTTTCCAGTAGGCGCAAGAGTATTGCATCTGCGGATCCAGCATGCGGGTAAACAGATCATTACCAAGGTCGTAATGCTCTTTACCGACAATCCAGGCCCGTTTTTTACTTTGCAGATTAAATAATCTTGCTCCGGCAATGCGGAGTGTGTCTTTGAAATGGTGCGGAAGCTGTTTTTCCAGTCCGGCACGCAGCACTTTGGTGAAGAAGATATCCAGACGATCGCATTCCCACCAACCGTCCATATAACTTTCACCTAGCCCGAGCGACCCTTCCTGTAAAACGCGTTTAAAAAAATCCGGGTTTTTCACCTGGATATCTGAAGCAGCGGGACCGTTAACGCGGATACCTGCGCGGCTCAGTAACTCGTTTGCTATACGGAACCAATTATCATCCCGTACGCCAACTTCTTCTATACACGATGAACTCATAACTTCTCCATCACTCGTAGTGATCTGAACCTTCAAACAGCGTAGTCGCTTTTTCGGGCTTGTGAGAAATCTCACGGTTTTCGCCGTGAGGCTGATATCCGACGTAGAACAGAGGAAGGGAGATGACCCTTGCCGAAAGGCCGTCCCTGGAATGGCGGGCACAATCCGGTGCCCGTTACTACATAATATTTATCGTATTTATTAAAAACCGAAAATTAGTATAGGCCTCAATATCAGGTGATTCAACTTAAAGCTGTTAGCAAACTAATCACTTAACTGTTGATAGTCGCTAACATAATCATCCGTGCGAAGAGGAGGGGACAGCCTCATCTTTTACCGTTTCAGTATTACGCTGGTGTTGCTGGCGATAGCCAAACGCGGCCAGCAGCACCATCGCCACCATTACAGTGGTGGTGGTAAACAGCGGTGTGGCAATCAGCCCTGATACCACCAGGCTTGCCAGGAAACACAACCCGAGTTGCAACGTATTTTGCAGCGCGGCTGCGCGGCCAGTCGCCTGGGGAAACGGGCGTAACGCCTGTGCTACCACAACAGGATAGATGGCGCCGTTGGCCATTGCCATAAAACAGAACGGGATCAGCAGTGCGGTCAGTGATGTCTGCGGCAGCAAACCCACAATCCAGGTGGCAATCACGCTTAATCCAAAGGCGCTCAGCAGCCACGGAAGCAGGCGCGAACCCTGCCATTTTTGCAAGGCAGCGCGGCAACCATAACCGCCAATCAGGAAGGCAATGGTCTGCGGTACGTAACACAGACCAATTACTGACGGACCATAACCCATTTCGTGCAAAATGAACGGCGAACCGGTCAGCCAGGCAAAAAAACTGGCCGAGCAGGCAGCGTAGATGATGACATTGCCGCGATATGCTTTATTGCGCAGCAGATCGTAAAAGGTCAGTGGCTGTTCATGCAGCGCAGCAGGCTGGGCGGGCGCTTTCAACCGCCAGGCAGGCACCATCAGCACCAGAGTTATTGCCAGCAGAGTGGCAAAAATCGCCTGCCAGGAGAAGTGCGCCAGCATCCAGGCACCCAGCAGGGGGGCCAGCGCAGGCGTCAGGCCCACCAGCGGCATAATGGTCGCGAAGATACGGTTAACGCGGTGTGCCGGATAGTGGTCAGTGACCAGCGCCTGCCAGCTAACCGTAGCGGCGCAAACGCCGATTGCCTGTACGAAACGCAGCGCCAGTAACAGGCTGGCGTCCCGTACCCACAATGTTCCCAGACAGCCAAGTGCGAAAATAGTCAGCCCGCTCAACAAAATAGGTCTGCGGCCATAGCGATCCGACAAGGGGCCCCATACCAGTTGTGCGACAGCAAAGCCTGCCAGAAACAAACTCAGCGTGGCGCTGACGATGGCCGGGGAGGTTTGCAAATCTTGTTGTATCGCGCTAAACGCGGGCAGGTACATATCGGTGGCTAAAAAGCCCAGCACGCTTAATCCCGCGAGCCAGACTAAAAATCCTTTTCCAGGTTGCATTTGAGTTCTCATCTTGTTGTTTCTTCAGGGCTGTCGAGTGTAAGGAGTGCTTTCCTGCTTGTGAAACGCTAATATTTGCGCAGTGGTTTCAAAATTTTTGCAGGCAGATTATGTGGTCAGAATATTCACTCGAAGTGGTTGATGCTGTTGCGCGCAACGGCAGTTTCAGCGGTGCCGCCCAGGAGTTGCACCGCGTACCTTCAGCGGTGAGCTATACGGTGCGCCAACTCGAAGAGTGGCTGGCGGTTCCGTTATTTGAACGCCGTCATCGGGATGTGGAGTTAACGCCCGCCGGAAGCTGGTTTTTAAAAGAGGGGCGATCTGTTATCAAAAAAATGCAGATCACCCGCCAGCAGTGCCAACAGATCGCCAACGGCTGGCGCGGCCAACTGGCGATTGCCGTGGATAACATTGTGAAACCGGCACGAACACGGCAACTGATCGTCGATTTCTACCGACATTTTAACGATGTCGAGTTACAGGTTTACCAGGAGGTGTTCAACGGTGTCTGGGATGCGCTGGCAGATGGCCGCGTTGAGGTGGCGATTGGCGCGACCCAGGCGATCCCGGTCGGTGGACGGTACGCGTTTCGTGATATGGGCATGCTGAGCTGGAAATGCGTGGTCTCCAGCCGCCATCCGCTGGCATCAATGCCCGGCCCGCTAAGCGATGAAACGTTGCGCAACTGGCCTTCGTTGATCCAGGAAGATACGTCGCGCTCGTTGCCAAAACGTATTACCAGGCTGCAGGATAACCCGAAGCGGGTAATCGTGCCGGACAGGTCCGCGTCAGAAGCCTGCCTTTCTGCCGGGCGGGGTGTGGGGATGGTGC
>CANUEX010160340.1:0-17034 GCA_948099535.1 Jatropha multifida | reverse complement strand
TTCTAATGTTGTAAAATTAGAACATTAGAAACATATTGAAAAATCTAACAATGTTAATCAAAAGAAAAATCACAGTAAGAAAGCCGAAAAAGGATCTACACTTGTTACCACTAATCCTCCAGGACCCAATGTATGTTGGGTACCTAAATCTGCATGATATTTTTAGGTGTGCCTAAGGAGCGAGCTGAGAAAAGAAATGCGGTACATGGACAGCGCTTGCTCTAGGCATATGACTGGTGATAGAAAGAAATTCACCAGATTAGAAAAGAAGAAGGGAGTTACAGTGAGTTTTGAAGACAAAGCTAAAGGTAAAATTGTTGGTATTGGTGTTGTAGGTTCTAATCCTTCAATAGAAGATGTATGTTTAGTAGAAGGAATACAATATAATTTGTTAAGAGTAAGTCAGATTTATGATAAAAATAGAAGAGTGATCTTTGAGTCGTCTCATTGTGAAGTGCAGAATATGCATGATAACAAAACTTTGTTTGTAGGTAAAAGATTTGAAAACATATACCTAGTAGATCGTTTTGACATGCATAACCTAGACATATGTTTAGTTTCTGTTAACGATTCTAGTTGGTTATGGCATAGAAGACTTGGACATGCAAGCATGCACCTCATTTCTAAACTGTCAAAGAAAGATTTAGTTCGTGGTTTACCTAAATTGAAATTTGAAAAAGATCATATCTGTGATGTTTGTCAATTGGGTAAACAAACCAAAACATCTTTCAAATCTAAGGGCATGATTTCTACTTCTAGACCTTTAGAATTGCTACATTTTGATTTGTTTGGACCTGTCACCCCATCTAGTCTTGGTGGTAAATCATATGCATTTGTCATTGTCGATGATTATTCTAGATTCACCTAGACTCTCTTCCTTAGAAATAAGGATGAGTCATATGACCTGTTTGTTCATCTTTGCAAGAGAATTCAGAATGAAAAAGAATACAACATCCCTACAATTAGAAGTGATCATGGAAGAGAATTTGAAAATCAGAAATTTAGTGATTTCTGTAGTGAAACAGGAATCTTTCATAACTTCTCAGCACCTAGAACACCTCAACAAAATGGAGTAGTTGAGCGCAAAAACAGAACTCTTCAAGAAATGGCCAGAACCATGTTGAGTGATTCTAAACTTCCAAAATACTTTTGGGCAGAAGCCGTAAACACAACATGTTATATTCTAAATAGAGCCTTGGTGAGATCTAAACTTAAAAAGACTCCATATGAGCTTTATAAAGTCAGAAATCCAAACATTGGCTACTTTTATATATTTGGGTGTAAATGCTTTATTCTAGATAATAAGAAAAATCACCTTTCTAAATTCAATGCAAAATCTTATGAAGGAATTTTTCTAGGTTATTCTAATAATAGTAAAGCATATAGGGTGTTTAATAAAAATACACTAGTTATAGAAGAATCTATTAATATTGTCTTTGACGAATCTGAATCTACTTCTAGAACTTTAAAAAGTGATGATGTTGTAGACTTCAATCAAGAAGAACAAAATGAACAACCAGAACAACTAGAACAACCAGAAAATGCTTAGAATGAAGATGATCAGGCTAAATCAAAAGACAGACATGAAGTTCAGAACGTTCCAAAAAACCAAATGCCAGAAACAGAAAATGAGCATTCCGACTTACCAAAAGAGTGGCGATTCCACAAGTATCATCCACAAGAGGATATCATTGACAACCTTCAGAAAGGATGATGACTAGAGCTCAACTTAGAAAATACTTTGGTAATGTTGCTTTCGTTTCTCAAATACAACCTAAGAATATTGATAAAGCTCAAAATGATGAGAGTTGGATTCTTGCTATGCAAGAAGAACTCAATCAGTTTGAGGTAAACCAAATTTGAAAACTTATTTCTAGACTTAAAAATCATTCTGTAATTGGAACTAAATCGGTGTTTAGAAATAAGCTTGATGAACATGGTAATGTTGTGAGAAACAAAGCTAGGTTAGTGGCTCAAGGTTACAACCAAGAGGAGGGCATCGATTTTGATGAGACTTTTGCTCTAGTTGTTAGACTTGAGGCCATTAGAATGCTTTGTGCATTTGTATGCTTGAGAAACATCATGCTTTATCAAATGGATGTAAAAAGTGCTTTATTAAATGGTTTTCTAAATGAAGAGGTGTATGTTTAACAACCACTCGATTTTGAAGTTTATGAAAAGCCAAACCATGTTTATAAACTTACTAAAGCACTTTATGGTTTAAAACAAGCTCCAAGAGCTTGGTATGAAAGATTGAGTAAGTTTCTAATCGAAAATGGTTTTTCTAGAGGAAAGGTGGACACTACACTATTTATCAAAAAGAAAGCATTTGATATTCTAGTTGTACAAATCTATGTTGATGACATAATCTTTGGATCTACTAATGAGCTTCTTTATAAGGAATTTTCTAAGATTATGAAGGGTGAGTTTGAAATGAGTATGATGGGAGAGTTGAACTTTTTCCTTGGGCTTCAAATTAAACAATGCGACAATGGAATCTTTGTAAACCAAGGCAAGTACACGCGTGAACTTCTGAAAAGGTTCAAAATGGACAATGCTAAGGCATGTAGTACTCCCATGAGCCCATCCTCAAAATTAGAAAAGGATGAAAAAGGAAAGGATGTGGACATAAAACTATTTAGAAGTATGATTGGTTCTCTGCTATACCTAACTGCAAGCAGGCCTGACATTCACTTTGGCGTATGTCTATGTGCTAGATTTCAGTCAAGTCCCAAAGAGTCACACTTAATTGCTGTAAAATGAATTCTAAGATATCTTTATGGTACTTCTAATCTTGGCTTGTGGTATTCTAAAGACGATACATTTGATCTTGTTGGGTATAGTGATTCTGATTTTGCAGGAAGCAGAGTAGATAGAAAGAGTACTTCTGGAACCTGTCAATTTTTGGGTAGCGCCCTTCTATCTTGGTTCAGCAAGAAGCAGACTTCTGTGGCTCTTTCTACTGCAAAAGCAGAATACATAGTTGCTGGAAGTTGTGTCGTGCAAGTTCTATGGATCAAACAACAATTGGCAGACTACGGTCTTAAATTAGAAACGATCCCAATTAGATGCGACAACACAAGCGCTATCAACCTGTCTAAAAATCCAGTCGAGCATTCTAGAACCAAGCATATAAAACTCAGGCACCACTTCATTTGAGATCATGTTCAAAAAGGTAATATAGCGATTGAGTTCATACCTACAGAAAAGCAATTGGCGGATATTTTCACTAATCCGCTAAATGAAAGCCAATTCTGCTTGATTAGAAGAGAACTGGGTATGTTGGTTCTAAATTCGTAACTTTAGAACTCAGTAAGTTCTAAATGCTTTCTGTAAATAAAAATGAGGAATTCTGTGGCATGCATTTTGATATTAAATCTGTGTGTTTTTGTGTCTATGTGATTAAATGATGAATTGGATTCTGATGTTGAATTTTAATGTGACCATCAACATCAAAATTCAAGCTCTATCAGACACATTAAGTGTTTATTATATTCTTTATGTACTTTATTGTTGTTTATTTTATTTTATTTTATTTTTTTTGGTATTGCAAAAATAGTTGCAGAATATTTATTATAGGGGTATCAAGAGTTAAGTCAGTTACTTTCCCCCTCATCTCAAAAACTGCTTTTTGAGTTTAAATTTCAAATAAATGAAACTGCTCTCTTCTCTTTCCCACGTTTCTGACACCATCAACCCAGCCTTTCATTTTTCTCTTTCCTCATTTAATCAACAACTTCTTCATGAAACTGTTTCTCTCTCTCTCCTTCCCAAAACGAAAACTCAAATCAATCTTTGACAAGATGGTGAGCAAACCCAAGAAGCTCCCATATGGCATGATCCTTACTTGTGTTTTTGATTTCTTGGATGTGAACTTGAAAACAAAAAATGTCAGCCTATGTCAAGGCTTGATAGCAATTCACTGAAATTGGAAGATGAAAAAGAAGCTGAAGAACAAGGATTAGAAAGGGAGGTTGTAGAAAAGGAACCAGAGAAATTGAAATCAGAAAAAGTAGTAGAGAGTTTAGAAAGGGGTAAAATTAGTTATGAGAAGGAAAATGTTGAAGTAGAAAAAGAAAAAGGAGGATTATAATTAGAAAATTTAGAAAAGGCTGCTGAGAATGTTGAGGAAGCAGAAAAAGCTGAAAATTTAGAGAAACAGAAAGAAAGTCCAGAAAAGGGACAAGAAGCAGAGGGTGAATCAAAAGCAAAAAAAGGGAAGACAGCTGAATTAGAACCTGAGATTGAGGAAGCAAGTGAAGCTAAAATAGAAGAGTTGTTTTTCAGCGATGATGAAGAAGAGATAGGTACTAACATTGGAAAGGAGGCAGAAAAAGAAGATGAAGTCAAAAGGACACCACTGTAAGAGAATGAACCTAATGATAGAGAGGCGGTGCTAATGGAATTGGAAAAAGGGCTAATTGAAGAGCACAACAAAGAACTTGAAGCGAGTATCAAATATGGCAAAAATGTCATAGAGCATACTAAGCTCTTGGTAGACTCTATGGAAAAGTTGAAGAGTCTCAATGCAAGGAGACTGGCTCTCCTTAAGGTCAAAACAGTTGCACCCTCTCAACCATCTGAAAAACAAAAGTAGTTCAAAAGCACAGTTGCTCCTTCTCAATCTTCTGAAAGGCAAAAGAGGTTTAAAAGCACTACTCAAAGTAACATCCATAAAAGCCGTAAACCTCCTCTTCCTTTTGCCACCAAAAGACACCCTTCTCTCCCTCTACTGCTCAAATCATTCACAACAATAAAAAGGCCAAAACTGATCCTTGATGACGATTTGATAACCCCTGCTGTTTGTTGTCTGCCGCTGAGTTGCTTTCATTTATTGTTTAAGAACAGTTATATGTGTATTTTTTTAACTTGCTGTTTGTGTGTTGTTATTTTCCGGAACAGTTTACATTTTTTTTAGTTAATTGACTTTATTTGTGCCTTGTTTTCTCTATTGCTAATTCCTTGATCAATTCTTTATGTTTTTTTTTACCCTCTTTTCTGATGACAAAAAGGAGGAGAACACAACATATTCTTGGGAGAACACTGCACTGCACATAGCTTTGATAAATACAGCAAAACTTAAGTGCTAAATTCTAACTGTGTATTATTTGTGTTCTAATATTGATTAACTTGTGTTCTAATGTTGGTTATTTGGTACTCTAATGTTGAGAATAGAATGTGTTTTTCCTCAGAATTGTTTCTGACTTCCAAACTTTAGAACTCCGTTCTAATTCTAAAGTCAGACTCTAATCTCCATTCTATTCTGAATCTCATGAGCCAAATCTGCATATATTTAGGGGGAGCCCATGTGAGTCTTATTCATTCGCTTCATGATAAATTTACTGTCTTTAAGACTTATTTTGGTATGCATAAATTTAGGGGGAGCACATGTATTCTTTGTTAATAAATTTATTGGTTTTGTCATCATAAAAAAGGGAGAGATTGTTGGCTCAAGGGTTAATTCTTCGCTTGATTTTGATGATTGCCTTTAAACCATATAAATTTATATATATTATTTCTGTGCTAAAATGTGTCTTATGTAGATTCTATTATTAAAAATTTATTGAAAAAATTAATTTTCTACACCCAAGACACTTGATTGAAGACCACGGAGACTTGGAAAAAGCATTTTTAGTGGTATGTATCTTAGGCAAGTAATGTAGGTTTGAGAGAAATAATGATTATAAGCACAAAATATTATTTTCCTTCTCTCTCATTCAAAAATTAATTTTTATTCTTTTTAAATATAAAAAGCTAAAAGAAATTATCAAAACTTCTTCTCCACGTTTTTCTTTCCAAAAGATCCTTGGAGCAAATCTTCCTAACGGCTATTTATTGCATTCTGGTCTACAGTAGAGTTTCTGAACTCAACTGTCAAAACTCTGTTATAGCTAATCTATTTTTTGGTTTTAAATACTATCCTCATTTAATGCACTCTGCCGTCAATATGTTAACCAAAGGACAGGTTCATTTATTACACCCCATGCCTAACCTTGCTTTAGCAAAAAACGTGACAGAACTCATTTAATGCCCTCAAGATTTACATGTTATTAACATTAACCTGTCATTTCCCTATAAAAGTTTTTCTGTTTCTTCTTGTTAATGTTGGACAAGAGTTGGAGCCATTATTCAAGCTTTCAAAATCTCTCAAAGCTCTCTCTTCAACCCCCTTCGTTTTCTTTTCATCTCTATTCTTCAAGAAATATCATGCAAGTGAAAAGATTTCTGCTTTCATCTCTTTTTGAAGAATTGATCCGTGTTTCTGATTTTAAATCTGTGTTCTGTTCTTCTATGCTTATAACTGCATTTCTCTCTTTCCATATAGATTTTGTAATCTGTTGTGGTTAGAGATTTTCAAAAAGAAATATTTGTGTAACAGCTTAGTTCAGAAGCTATAGGATTATAGGTGTTCAAGCTATCTTCTCCTTGAGTAAGATATTAAAGTCTTAATCTGAGTTTTCTGATATCTGTAAAATAGAAAAGGGTAAAGGTCAACTAGAACCTATGAAATCTAGTGGGTTAAAGTTAGATTTAGGTGATTAAATCTATTTTATTGTACTTATTGATTTATCTCTTACCCTTGAAAAGAGATAACATAGTGGAGGATCTCAAGTTGTATCTTGGGGAGTGGATGTAGGCGAGTTAGTGTCGAACCACTATAAATCACTATGTATATCTTCCTTCCTTTTCTGAAGTTGTTGCTTGATTATTTTCAGTTTACACAAATATTTATATTTCCAAAAATGCTAAATTAATTTAAATTCAGTTCTGAATTGTAAGCAAGCTCTATCTCTATATAAAGTTAGAACTCTGGATTTCTGAATCATAATCTTTTGAAGTTCTAATTGGTTATTCTAAATTTATTTCTGTCTGAATCTTCAAGTTTAATCTATTTTCTAATGTTACAAAAAGACTTGTGAAGAAGTTCTAAATGCAATAACTTCTTTTTGCAAAGTCTTTCTAAACTTGCAGTAGCTCTGTGAAGCTATTCTAATTTTGATAACTTTTCTTCACTAAGTCGTTCTAATATTGCAAGAAGGTTTGTTAGTCAGCTTTAATTTTAATAACTGTACTTCACACAGTCTTTCTAACTTTTTTTTGCAAAGTCTTTCTAAACTTGCAGTAGCTCTGTGAAGCTATTCTAATTTTGATAACTTTTCTTCACTGAGTCGTTCTAATATTGCAAGAAGGCTTGTTAGTTAGTTTTAATTTTAATAACTGTACTTTACATAGTCTTTCTAATCTTGAAACTGTATTGTAAAAGTATTATAAATTGAATATCTGTCTGTTACATATACATTTTAATTCCGCTGTAAATGGAATTCTGATTTAGTGTTTTTAAAAGCAAAACTTTTAGAAAATCCAATTTACTCCTCCTCTTAAGTTGTGCCATACTTATACATGGGACCCACACCTCCGTTAGTCTTACTACCTTGCATTCAAGGAGACACGCGTAGTTAAGAGGATGCACATATATCTCTTGATTTCTAAAAAAATTATTAATATATTTATAAAGTGAATCCTTTAAATTGTTATCAGAGCAACAACCTTAAGGTTCCTATAAGTTAAATCCCTCGTTTATAGACTAACCATTATTTTTACATGTAAATCTCTGTTCGTATTTGTTGTATATTTATGGAAATGTTTGTTTTTGGGCAAGTTATTTTTTGATAGAGCTTAGAAGAAGGCATATGCACAATTAAAATAAGGATTGGATAAGAATAAAGATTGGATGGGAAAAGGCGCGTAGTGGCAGTTGCAGACACATTATGCAAACTCCTGCAATTCTCCACTTCCTCCCTCAACACAGCCCGCTTCTCATATCTGCTGCTTCTCCTCTCTGTTTCTCCAAACCCAAATACAAACCCATAACTAACCATTTCTCCTTCTCTACCTCTTCTTCTTCTTCTTCTTCTTCTTCTTCTTGTTTCAATTACAAACTTATTACCAATGCCCTTCCTCAAAGACAAGAATCCTTCACAAATCAAGACGAAGACGAAGACGAAGAAGAAGAACAGCCAAGTAGCAGCAGAACTGGAAATTCAGGAACAATAATATCGTCTTGCGTGGTGGGCGTCCTTACAGGACTCTCCATTGTCCTTTTCAATAACAGTGTCCATGAACTTCGTGATTTTTTTTGGGATGGTATTCCTTATAGAGGTGCCTCCTGGTTGAGAGAAGAGCCTCTCTCTTCTATCTGGATTCGTGTCATCTTCGTTCCCGCTTCCGGTGGTTTTATTGTCGCCATTTTAAACGCAATTCGATCTTTTCTCGATGATTCTAATAATAACAACCCTAATTTGGGGGCTGCTTTCAGTCCTTTCGCTAAGGCTGTGGCTGCATGTTTTACTCTAGGAACTGGCAATTCGCTTGGCCCTGAAGGCCCGAGTGTTGAAATTGGCTCTTCAATTGCTAGAGGAATTGGTTCTCTTACTCTCTCTAATAAAGATTCTCAAACAAAGCTCTCTCTTTTGGCTGCTGGCTCTGCTGCTGGAATCGCTTCCGGTTTTTTTCTGTTCTTTGTCTCTCTGTTTGGACATGAGATAATCCATGCTCAAGTATTAGAAATCCAACTTAATTAGACTTGGCTTGTAATTAAACAAATAAAAGACGAATTTTAAATGAAATTTCTCTTTTGCAGGGTTCAATGCTGCTGTTGCAGGATGTTTCTTTGCAGTGGAGTCAGTGTTGTGGCCGTCGTCTTCGTCTTCATCTCCATCTCTCACAAACACCACCTCCATGGTTATTCTTAGCGCTGTAATTGCTTCTGTTGTATCAGAAGTTGGTCTTGGTTCTGAACCTGCCTTCAAAGTCCCTGAATATGACTTCCGCTCTGTTGGTGGTAAGTCATTATCTGTTTATATCATTGTTGTTATCATTCTAACCTTTATACTTTGCTCTTTTTAGAGCTTTCAAATGACTTCCATCATGTAAGTTGACGACACTACATTATTTAGGAGTTTCACTTGATTGATTGCTGATGCTACTTGTTTTAATATCGCATTGTAACTGAATGCTTCATGATCAATTCTCTTATGTGAAACTTGATAATAAATTTAACTGAAATGAATTCTCCCCAAGGCTTTTATAAGAAAGATGGGATACATTGCTCTTAAATCCATTTATCTTATTTTTCAGAACTCCCATTGTATCTGTTGCTTGGTGTCCTTTGCGGCTTGGTCTCTTTGGCCCTATCCAGATGCACGTCATTTATGTTGTTAATCGTCGACAATCTTCACAGGGATGTTGGTGTACCAAAACCTGTATTTCCTGTTCTGGGTGGCTTGGTAGTTGGGACAATAGCCTTGGCTTATCCTGAAATCCTGTACTGGGGATTTCAGAATGTTGACATTTTGCTGGAATCTCGGCCATTTGTGAAAGGCCTCTCTGCTGATCTACTGCTTCAACTTATAGGAGTCAAGATAGTTGCAACCTCTCTGTGCAGGGCATCTGGACTAGTAGGAGGCTATTATGCTCCATCCCTTTTTATTGGTGCTGCTACAGGAATGGCATATGGAAAACTCATAGGTTTTGCGGTTGCTCATTCTAGTCCGGTCATTCAACTCTCTATATTGGAAGTTGCATCACCACAAGCATATGGCCTGGTACCATTCTTTGACACTATTCCGTCAGTTAGATAAACTTTCGCTTTTAGATTTTAACAACTGGAAAACTTAAATTTTGCGGATGCTTTTTATAATATGTTTTTCGATTATCTTGCTAAATTTAGAGAAGGTTTGGTGAAAAGCTTCTGATAAACTTCAGACTTATAACATCACAAACTTCAGGCTTCATTATAATCTCATTTGAAGATCAAAGAGAAATCAAATGGTATTTAGGTTTCGTTTAGTGTATAGCTGTCATCTATTTTATTCGTAGCCTTCAACTGGAACAGTAGAACCTCCGTGTCAGCAAGTTCAATTTGTCTGGATATCATTAAAAGAGCTCGGTATTAACTCACTTCCTGTGGTCAGGATTGCCGCAGGATTTTGTCATTGACTGGCCAAAGAGCCATTATCTAGTATATAGCTTTAGCAAGTACCTCTAGGGGGGAACTCATCTTGTCTCCATTTTTATTTGTAATCCACTTTCAAAACTCACGTCAGCACATTTTCAGTCAGCGTGAGAAGTCTACCATCACACGGGCTGTTCCCCTGCTTTATGACTGTCATTTGAGAACACTTTTTCCCTTTGATTTGGATGCTGAATATGCAATATTTATAATTGAATCCTGAAGATTGAAAAAAGCATGTTTCAGGATACTATGAATTTTATTTCTTTTTCAGAATCAGCTCTTGGCAAAGCAGCCATTATCTTTCTACCAATCTCGTTGCATAACTATATAACTGACTTGATAGATAACATATCGAATAAGCTTTATTGACAATTGCTACAATTCTAGTTGTCCGAAGGAGCAAATTGTAACAGACTGAATTGGTCTCAAAATAGTTAAATGATCTTCACTCAGTAATTTTGAATTGTTCGTAGTTCTTTAAAAAAAATTTCGGACTGAATTCCCAATAATTATTCGTAGTATGTAATTTGGCTGGTCACTGGTAGTTATGATCACAGGTGGGAATGGCTGCAACACTTGCCGGAGTGTGTCAAGTGCCTCTTACTGCAGTTTTGCTGCTTTTTGAATTGACTCAAGACTACCGAATAGTGGTCCCACTATTAGGAGCTGTAGGGTTATCTTCATGGATTACATCTGGGCAGACAAGAAGAAAAGAAACCAAAGAGATCAGAAAAGTCAACAAGGGAAATGGTCTTCCAGCTCAACAACCTGAAACATCTTCTGATTATGTACTGGCTGAAACAGCTCCTTATGCAAGTAATCTTTGTGAAGTTGAAAGTTCTCTTTGTGTAGACGATCCTACTATTGAAAATGAACTGTTAAAGAAGAGAATTTTTGTATCAGAAGCCATGAGAACTCGATATGTAACTGTTTCCATGAGCACTTTGGTTACTGAAGCAGTGAGTCTCATGCTTGTGGAGAAGCAGTCTTGTGCTATGATTGTCAACGAAAAAAATATTTTAACTGGATTCCTCACTCTTGGAGACATTGAGGGGTTCAGCAAAATTGCAAAATCAAAAGCTGAGAGATGTAAGGTATAGAGTTTTTCTTTCAACAGCCATTCAGGGTTCAAAGAGCTTTTGAACCTTTTTTGTGCTCTTTCTTATGAGGTTATTGTTCATAAATTTGAGAAAGGGCCAGAAAAAAAATAAAAAACAGAGTTAAACTCTGAGAAAAAATCAAGGAGTATAGATGACAACTTGGAATTATTTTGTTTTGTTCTCCTAGTAAATAGTAAATTCAGTTGGACGTTTATAGAAATTGACAATTTAATTATGCGCTAATGGTGCTGAGTGCTCGGGAAGTACTATTCTGGCTATGTACTTTGGTAACCAGATGGACTCAAGTTTCCGCTTTGATCTTGACTCCCGGAGTTTCTAAAATTTTCTGTCACTTGCCATTTTTCCCATATATATATATATATATATATATATATTACCATTAATCTTGAATATCAACACTTTCCATTTCAGGAGCTTTTGGTATCTGAAATCTGTTCTTTGGATGGTGAAAAATGTCAAGTACGGTGGACTGCCAAGCCTAGTATGGACCTTTTCTCTGCGCAAATCAGCATGGATAGGTATGGTGTGAGTGAGGTTCCAGTTATTTCTGAGAATGTTGAAGAACAAATAGGGAACCCAGTTGGCCTTTTAGACACAGAATGTATCGATGTAACTTGCAGGTTTCTTCACAAACTTTCTACTCTTATCTTAATTGCGCTTCCTTTAGATAATTGTATAATATGTTTTTTGCATCCATAATTAACTGACTGTTTTGTCTGGGTGCTCGCTGCTTTCATTTAAAAGCTTTGAAACTTGTACATGCTTACTAGTGCGTGTATATAATTTTTCAATATAATATTGATTTATAATAAAATTTTACAAATATTATTATGTTCTGAATATAATGCGTACTTAGCATGTCCTCTTTGTCAGTAATTTTATATAATGATGTAAAATGAGAAGGCAAACTTCATTGGAGAGCCAGTGATGGATTTCTAACAAAAGTATTTTGTTCTCACACAAATTCTGGTAACATCCATTCTTTTATATGTAGATTGATAAATATAACGTTAGTTTCTGAAAGACACAAGCTTGCAATGGAGGAGGAGAAAAGAATTGATAAAATCTAGTTTATGGATTTTGACTTTTCTTTTAAATCCCATGCCTTCTTATATTCATAAAATCTGACGTGAGTTTTTGAATTGATTTGAATGCCAAGAAGAAATGTAAGTGGTGGTGTTATATGGTATGGTATTTCAATTGAAACTACTATTAGTCTATTATTATATACTGATTCCACATTGAAATTCTCACGTCATTACTGTTGCTGACTATTTTGTCAATCGTTTCTTTGTTTTGTGGGATTGATGCAGAGCTCTTGCAACCAGAGAATCCCTCACATAATACTCCACGATAGAAAAGCAAAGCCACTATCTGGGATGAATAGTTGGCCTCTGTGATATTTGCCATGATATATCAGAAGTTGAAAATTAATACCTCTAATTTTTAGTGAGAAGGTCACATTTCAAACTGCTGCTAAATCCATGGGCATACAGGAGAGTTCTTGCTTATGTAGCGGCTATGTTGTGCTTTAAGCAGCAGCTGGATTAATAAACGGATAAAGAAAAGGACCCTCCTTTTGTCAGCAGCTGGATTAAGAATGATAACTTAGGCAAGGATATGAAAATAGGTATAAAAATTATGTCAGATACTTCTAATTGGCTTTTCCTCCACTGGTTTTTCTCAAATGTCGAAATGGGGAGATTCAAATTTGATTATACAAAAGGGTTACTCATCTTGTGTAATGTGTCATGTATAATTTTTCAAACTGAGCCATGATGGATTAGATTCTTCCATCACAGTGACAAGAAGCACATGCTGGCAATGACTGCTCAAGAACTGACCAACTAAAGCACTGAACTCTGGAATTTTCAGTCTCATGAAAATGTCTTCTGCAACAGCTGCTTATTCTTTAGTTCAGGAATCATTTTCTTGTTGCTTTGGTTAACATTGTTGACAAGGACAAGATTAGTAACAGTTTACCGAATGTAGAGATTTGTAGAATATTATCTTTTCTAGTTTAAATTTGTTTTCTATTTAGATTACTATCATATTAGAACCATTTTTTGTGTACATATAGAATAGAAATTGTATAGAGATAATAAGAATAATAACGATAAACTCCTTTCCTTCAAAAATCTTCATGGTATCAGAGCCCAGTTGCGTTTTTCCGGCCTAGGGTTTTTCGGCAACAAGGCTGAGTTGCAAGCAGCGCTGCCAAGAGAGGTAGTTGAACGTCACCGCCCACTTCAAAAGGAGGAGTAGCCGCTGATCGACCGTTCTCGCTTGACCCCGTTGCCCTCCAGTCACACGCGTGTGCACACGTGCCACTAGAAGATTCTAGCCTTTCCTCATGCGCCGACGCATACGACAGTTTTCCGATAACCTTTGCCGACGAATCTTGCTCGGTGGCTTCGTTTTGGTGCTGCAATCCTGACCCACTAGACACCCAGTCCAGTTTTTGATTTTTTTGTGGTAGCTTCTTTGTATATCCCACTACTACTGTGCCTGCGTTTTTTCACTACTGCCGTGTCTGCGTTTTTCTGGTTCTACAATTCCCTTTGAATCGGCTATTGAATTATTTAGATTGACAGTAATGGGTGACGGAAAAAAGGTAGATGTGATTTTTCACTTAGAGAATCCTTCACTTCAGATTAGCCCAATAAAGTTAGATGGCAAGAATTACTTGGCGTGGTCTCATTCTTGTTTGATATTTATTGAGGCTAGAGGTTTGTAGGGATATCTTGATGGTGGAGTGTCAAAACTAGTTTCTATAGATCCAGGTTATAATAAGTGGAAATTAGAAAACTCCCTTATTATGTCTTGACTAATAAATTTTATGTAGCTTTTCATTTCATAGGGATATTTACTGCTTGATACAACTAAGAAAATATGGGATGTTGCTTCACAGACTTATTTGCAAGCTGGAAATTATGCTCAGAGGTATGAACTGCGACAGAAAGTCCATGAAACCAAGCAGGGAGATCTGACTATCGCCCAGTATTTTGCTGAACCTAGTGGATTATGGCAGGAACTGGACTATTATCAAGAATTTCAAGCAAAATGTGCTGTTGATGCAACTCAAGTTCAGAAGTTGATTGAGGTAAAATGAGTGTATGATTTTTTGGCTGGCCTAAATAATGAGTATGATCATATTTGAGTCCAGGTTCTTGGATGGGATCCTTTTCCATCCTTGCGACAGGCATACTCATTCGTACAACAAGAGGAAACTAGGAGGAGTGCCATAGTTTACAGATCTACATTGGACAAAGCAGGGTTGATTGCAAATTCAACGAAAGAACAAATACTGACTGCGAATGGAGGTTCTTCGGATAGAGATCATTTGTTTTGTGACTATTGTGGGAAGAATCGACACACTAAAGAATTCTACTGGAAATTAAATGGACACCCAACTAGGGGGCGCGGAGGGAAGTGAGTCAGTTCGTCTAGACCACAAGCACACATATCTGATAGTGGAGCTTTGTCTGAGGATCCATCTACTGTTGGTAGCTTTTCTGATAGGAAAATTCAGTCCTTGAAACGGTCGTTGTCACAGCTTGAATCTTCCTCATCTGATGCAGCTTCTAATTTTGTTAATTCAGGTAATGCTTTTCTTACCTCTTTTGCGAAAATTGCAAAACCCTCTTGGGTGATAAATTCAGGAGCAAATAAACATACAACAGACTCTATAAACTATTTCCTCACATATTCTAAGTATCAAGGCACCGAAAAAATTCATATTGCTTATGGCTTTTTTGTATCGATTTCTGGCATAGGTTCTATTGACTGTACTTCCAATATTAAACTCTCTCTTATTCTCCATGTTCCTCAATTTCCCATTAATTTGTTATCTGTTAGCTTAATCACGAAAGCGTTTAATTGCAAAGTAACCTTTTACCCTACTCATTGTGTTTTCCAGGAATTGAACACGGAGAGAACAATTGGCAGTGGTAGCTTGCGCAATGGACTGTATCTATTGGATGACGTTTGTCGATTTTCAAATCCGAGTACCAGTCAAGCTTTGTTAGGAACTTCTATAAATCCTTCTCATGAAGTTGTTCAATGACATTGGAGATTAGGCCATCTCTCTTTTTCTCTTTTAGGACATTTGTTTTCCACTTTAGTTATTAAGTGTGATTTGGATTCTTTAGTATGTGATGCTTATGAATTTGCCAAACACACTAGGCGTTCTTATCCTCCACTTAATAATAAAAGTTTGGTTCCTTTTGCTACTATTCACTCTGATGTATGGGGTCCTACTAAAACTGTCTCTTTCTGGATATAGATGGTTTGTGACCTTTATTGATTATTGCACTATATTGACTTGGGTTTATTTGATGAAAATAAAAAGTGAAGTTTTTTCGTGTTTTCAGAACTTTTATAAAATGATTTGCACCCAGTTTGATGCGCATGTTAAAATTTTAAGAACTGATAATGGTACTGAATACATGAATACATTTTTTCGTACCTATTTAGATTCTAATGGTATCATACATCAAACTAGTTGTGTCAATACTAGTGCTCAAAATGGAGTAGCTGAAAGGAAAAATAGGCATTTATTGAAAATAGCTTGGTTACTTGTGTTCACTATGAATCTTTCCAAACCATATTGGGGGATGCCATTTTAATTGCTGCTTACCTTATCAATTATTTGCCTCTTCGTACTTTGAATTTTAAAACTCCATTAGAGGTTCTTCAAGGAAAAAATTCTTATATTATGCCTCCTAAAGTCTTTGGTTGTGTTTGTTTTGTTCATCAGAATGGTCCAAGTAAATTAGATCCTAGAGTCTTAAAGTGTGTGTTTGTTGGTTACTCTACTATTCAAAAAGGATACAAGTATTATTATTCTCCCCTTAGAAAATATTTTGTGAAAATGGATGTTACCTTTATAGAGTTTGAGCCTTATTTTTCTGTCTAGTCACCTCTTCAGGGGGAGAAATATCAGAAGAGGTGATAGACGACATTCCTTTCCAGGGGGAGATTCCAATAGAAATAGACAATAAGAGAAACCAACCACCCAAAACTCTAGGAAGATTGGATAGACCTGATTTGAAAACCTAGACTCAGCGGACTAATACAGATGCAACCGTCGAGCATGAGACCTCTGATCAACCGTCCTCTCCAATTTCAGTCTTTGAAAATACAAAAGCACAAGAACCTAGTGAGTCTTCTTTAATCCCTGTTGATTCTGATTCTAATATTGATTCTAGCCCTTCTGACAATGACCTTGATATTCCTATCGCTCTTAGAAAAGGAGTTAGAACATGCACCAAACATCCCATCTCCCATTTTATCTCCTATAATTCTATGTCCCCTTCCTATAGAGCCTTTGTTTTATCTGTTTCTTCTGTTTCTATACCGCAGGATTGGTGAAAGGCATTACAGAACTCAAAATGGAATGCTACAATGATTGAGGAGATGAGAGCTTTGGTAAAAAACGAGATATGAGATCTTGTAATTTCACCACCAGGGAAGAAACCAGTTGGATGTAAATGGGTGTTCACGGTTAAACATAGGGCAAATGGTTCAATTGAGAGGTACAAGGCTAGATTGGTTGCTAGAGGATTCAGTCAGACCTATGGAGTTGATTATTAGGGAACATTTGCCCCCGTAGCCAAGATGAACACTATCAGAATCTTATTGTCTTGTATAGCCAACCTTGACTGGGAGCTACATCAATTTGATGTTAAAAACGCCTTTCTACATGGAGATTTGAAAGAAGAGGTCTATATGGAGATCTCTTCAAGATTTGTTGATGACAAGACTATAGGAAAAGTGTGCAAATTGAAGAAGTCATTATATGGGCTAAAACAGTCACCAAGAGCATGGTTTGAAAGGTTTAGTAGAGCCATGCTTTCTTTTGGGTACATTCAGAGTGATGCTGATCATACCTTGTTC
>CANUEX010160323.1:0-19493 GCA_948099535.1 Jatropha multifida | reverse complement strand
TTTTTAATTTAATCAATTATATTTATTTATTTAACTATTTAAATAAATAAATCATAATTAATATATTAGGTTTATTTAATCTAAAATTTATCTTAATAAATTTTAGACATAAATCAATTAAGTTAATACTTAATAATCTAGATAAAATTGTAATTAAATATAAATTGCAATTTTATCCTTAACTCCATAAAACTTATTTGTAATCAAGTCATACTTGATTCGATTTCTCATTTTCACTTTCTCCTACCCATTTCTTGTGTGTGTGACATTCTAGGTTCCAAATATGTTGGCTATAAATATTAACTAATTAATATTTGAGGGTCAAGTACATTGTCTAGCAACATGTCAAGACTATCTAAATATCTAGAAAGTCAAAAAGTCAAAGTGGTTTGACTTACCCTTTCAGTGCATGATTTATCAATGTAATTAATATCCCTTCATCATTAATATTCCGATTTAGTAATTAGACATGGAGTATGTCTACTTTACTAAATCATGTTAGTTCTCTTAACCTTAGTCATTGATCAGTTGAATGAAATTCCAAATCTCATTTGCTAATTTCATTTCACCTTGCGCAAGAATTTTTTAATCAATACTAGTAGAGAACAATTAAAACATTTTTTCTAATTTATCTAAGGTGATAAATTATCTCTTGATTACACAAGTATCACTATACTGTTCCTATTATATCAAATTAATCATTGCTTATTATTCATAAAATGAATAAAGTGAACAAAAAATCAAAATATAGTCATCCCTATATAAGACAGCTTAGTAATCTCAAGTCAAAGGATCACTTACACAACCATCACTTGAGTATTCGATAGACACAAGTAACTCTCCATATGGAATTCTCATGCAGGTCAATTCATTAGACTTGTTTAAATAACAAGCATCTACGTATTAGTTCTAGATATCACACATATCTCAGCTTATAAGAACAACTGGTTCCCTAAGGAAAGAACATAATATGTACCAGTCTCAACAGCTCTAATCATCGTCCAATAATGAGGAAAACATTGACCAGGAATATTTAGAGACATTGCTTTAATGCAAATATAAAACTCATAATTATAACTACATTATAATTTATTTTGCAAAGCAATATTATCTCATGGACTTTATCTTTTACCAAGATTCAATCAATAGAATATAAAAGATAAAGAAATGCCTTTTATTATTAATCAAATATTTATTACATGAAATATTATATCCAAAATATAACCAATCAAATTAGCTACAAGGCATATAACTAACAATCTTCCACTTCCACTAAAGCCAATTATCTATGTGTTTTATCCTATGGCATCAATGTATCCGTGAACTCTTAGTTCATTAGTTTCTTCATAGCTGAAAAGTATCCTTACTTATTTTTATATACTTAAGGATAGATTTAACAGCAGCCCATTGACTTTCATCTGGAACAAATTGATATCCATGCAGGTATCCTCCATTAGATTCCTCCATGCTAAACTATTTTAGCACTTTATCAACATGTGTGGATTTAGATAATCCTAATGGTCTATCAAATCTATCCATATAGATTTTAATACCAAGCATATAGGCCACTTCTCTAATGGAGCTATTCTTGGATGACAAAACTTTTATAGTAGTTGAATGCAATTTCCTATTTACCAACATACAAAATAAGAAATATCATTTTGCTCCCACTGACATTCTTATACACACTAAGATCATCCACATTTTTAATGTAATCAAACTATTTTGATTATTTCATCAAAATGGATGTTCTTATTCTATAAAGGCTTGCTAAAGTCTACCAATGGACTTTTGCAGTTTGCATACTCTATTAAGAAAAAGTTTTGATTCAAAAATCATTAGATTTTCTAAATAAGAATGTAATTTTGCCACCAATATGACAAATTCCATAATCACAGTATGCTGCAATTGCAAGTAAAATGTCAAACATTTCTCCTTTACATTTTTTAGGTTTGGGTCTCCACAAGAAGGTCCAACCTTTTTAGGAGTATGACTCATCCTAACAGATTTATGTCATGGTTCTTAACCAATATATTTTGACTATTCATCTGATGCAACAATCTTTTATTCTAGTTTTATTTTAATGTAAGTTTGAAGTTTTTGAATTTTTCAAGTTCTACCTAGCTCCTACTGCTTCCTTTAAAGATAAACATCTTTTCTAAAAGGATAGCATGTTTTGAGATGAACATTTTCTCTCAACAGGATGGCTAAAATAATATCCAATAACTTCTTTTGGATATCCCACAAACTTACATATATTTGATTTAGCTTGTAGCTTTATCAGATCCCAAACACTTCACATAAACATATTGATCCATATCTTATATGAAATCTATTCAATAAATTTCGGTGAAACTCTATTTAGAAGATATATCGCATTATCAAAGCTCATCCTTAAAAGAGATGAAGATAATTCTGCAAGACTAATAATAGATCATACTATATCTAATAATGTACGATTCATATTTTGTAATAGATAATCTTGAAAAGCTTAACTAAGTATTTTGCACCTCGATCCGATTAAAGTGTTTTAATCACTATAAGAAAATCATAATTTAGAAACAGATTTTTCCGTTTCTAAATGTAAACAATCCGTTGCTAAAACACTTCAGAAACAGATTAGAAACGGATTCAGCCGTCACAAAAAGTTGGAGTTTCTAAATCATTTTAGAAACGGATATACAATCCGTTTCTAATTTTGCAACGAATCCGTTTCCACTTTTTAAGAAATCCATTTCTAATTTCTAACCTCTTGGGAATGAATTTCATTTTTTAGTCGTTTCCATTCCGTTTCCAGTTACGTTTTCAATTATTTTCTGTTTCTAATATCTAACGCAAAATAAAAGCAAAATTTTATTGTTGCTAATTCCGTTTCTAATTCTGTTGCTAAATTGTCTTCCTTTGCTAAATCCGTTTCTAACATTTTGGTTGACAACTGAAACTCTATATTCCATTTCCAAATCCGTTTCTATTTTTTCAATTGGAAAAAAATAATTTTTTTCAGTATTTTAATCCTACCTTGTTTCTAATTATAATTTCTAATGAAAGTAAAATTGACATCTATTTACTGAAAAAGAAAATTGAGTCTATTCAAACATTTCAATATTTTAATTTATATATTTCTCGCGTCTATTCAAGAATACAAAGCTGCCAATTAGGAATTAGATTTCTAAGCACATAGTGATCCAAGAAAATTGACCACATAGTGGCTCACTAAATCTATGTCTAAAATGCTAAAACAAACTAGGTAGTGAAAAATACAGTCCAAATGTAATGCCTAAATAATTCGAAACACCAAAATGCACTCTGCTTGACAGTTTACTTGATTTTCTTCTTACGTCTCAACTGCAATGGCAAACAAAAAACAATTAGCTTCTCTAGTAAAGGGATAAACACAACTTAATAGAAAACAAACTACATCCATAGCATACTCTCAACGTGACTTTTAATATCTGAATAGAACTCAGTGTTAGTGTTTCTTTGTAAATATGACAATACTATAAAATAACATTAATTAATAATTTAATCATTAAAGCATTTAAAACATTTTATAATTTTGACCAAGCCCAAGAAAAGACCAAATTCTTTAATTGTGAGATGTAGTGGCCCAACAATTCAAATCAGATGATTAAATAAAATCCACTTCTGTTTGTCCTCTTTTAAGTAAGAAACTTTAGGTTAATTAGAAAATTGACCTAACACAGGTTATAAGCTATGCAATGTAATAGGACCAGATAAATTTTACACAAATCAATAGGATTTAATATAATAAAAACAAATTCTTAAAGTTATATCGACAACAAGGCAAATTAAATGATAACAAACAAGCCCTTTCAAGAGCAACATATGCCACCTTAAAGCACAATGCATAAGCCAATATCACAAAAGGCCAAAAACTTAGACATAAACTTCCTTTAGAAACTAGCAATGGCTACTCTTTTTTCTTTTAGTTAGTTGCAATGTACTAATTTATTAAAAAAAAGAATATTAATTTGGATTGATTTATCAAAACAATGGATTAATGTACTAAAAAAGAATGGATTAATTTATCAAACACCTAGTAGTAGTTGCAGGTCTTTGGACCGCTTGCTTTTCTTTCAATTCTCTCGGCAACAATGTTGTATAGGTTGGCAGTTTTAATTCAAATTTTGGAGCAACTAATTTGACACAACAAAAACAAATAAAATTTTCTCTTTGGAGAGGATAGGAAAGGTTCATAAGAGTAATTTTGTTGGAAGATCCATTAGATTATAACCAAAAAACATAAAGAAAATAAGAACACAAAGATAAAATCAACTACAAAACTGCCATTATCGATACGTGACCTTGGCCCGTGCATTAACGATCCGTAGGTGAATGGCATAACTGGGCCAAGCCTATGGTTTTGACATTTGGGCTTGCAGCCCATCAATAACTGATAAAAGTTGAGTAAACCATTTCATTTTCACTTTTCTCTTTCTCTCTTGACTTTCAAATTCTCTCAACTCTCTCTATCAACTTCTTTTCTTTCTTTCTATCAATCTTAATGGCGGCTAGAGGTAATCTTGATTGGCTCCCAAAGGAAATATTAATTGATCTTAAAGCACGAGATCGGAGTCTTGGAATGAAATTAAAGGAGTTTCTACTTGACGCGGGCAGAAACATTCGTTTGCAACACGATTTGCCTCATCACTTGTGTTGGGGCGCGATTGAAGTATTCCTTTCACTTTGCCTTTAATTTTTCTATGTTATTATTGTTAGAATCACAAGAAAAAGGGACATGAAACCATAGAATAGGTCAAATTGCACTTAGATTAGGGTTTTGGGCGTTTTGGCCCGTCTGCCTGCGCTCAAAAGTGGGTGCCTTGCTGCAGGTGTGATGCCTTCGCAGAAGGTTGAATGCCTTCAATGAAGGCTGCACACCTTCAGCAAAGGATTCACGCCTTCACAGAAGGCTGCATGCTCTCCGTACTCAACTTGCCTCACTTTTGAGCATTCTATCTCGTTTTGCGCATTCTTTTGCTAGTTTTTGCCTATACCTACATAGGACACCCAAAACATGTTAGAATAAGCTTCAAATCATGATTTAAATGCTTACCTTAGCTTTGTTGATGCAGGTAAGCACGACTCGAGGAAGTCTGGTGGCAATGCCTTTGCTGTCGGTAAATGGTTTGACCGTTTGCCTGAGCGAGTACGGGATCGGGTTCATGATGTGTGTTTCGGATGCTTTGTGGACACTCTACCATGGGTCTAAAGCTATTCCTTGATTGCCAGCTTCTTAGCTCTCATGGAGCGCTGGATGGACTCGACGCACACTTTTCACCTGCCATTCGACAAGATGACCATCACTCCACTAGACTTTGCTGCTACCACCAGGCTATCATTCAGCGGATGGTCTGTTCCATTCGATGACCAGATGCAGACATTGGATGCTCGAGGTTTACGAGAAGTCTTCGAGCTGCCATTGGTGTGGAGCCTGTCATTACACGAGACCGGGTTCAATATGATAGTTGTAGACGCTTAATTTTTGCCCCAAAAATAGACTCGATGATGAAAGCCTTTACTGCTAAGAAGGTGATGAAGCATCCAAGGAACTTGATCTCAAAGCAATGATCCGACTCTAGAAAGTGCAACCCTTAGCACCTTTTTATATTTTTTGCATAACGGGACCTAAAAGCGCATTTCAGGTTCGCCCGAGATGCGCCTCGGTGTCCTAAGGCACTCTGTGCATT
This sequence comes from Jatropha multifida, assembly GCA_948099535.1. Classification (NCBI taxonomy): domain Eukaryota; kingdom Viridiplantae; phylum Streptophyta; class Magnoliopsida; order Malpighiales; family Euphorbiaceae; genus Jatropha; species Jatropha multifida. The sequence continues at coordinate 13,782 of CANUEX010160323.1, read as the reverse complement.
ACCCGAACCAATTTCACAAAAATCAAGTCGGTTTGCTGGTGGGGCCCATAATGGCCCTAGTGGGCCCACTTATGGGGCCCATTAATGATCTTTAGGGGGGACCCATTAGTGGTGATGACATTTCCCATGGTAGAACAAGTTCGAAATGTCCAATTGACTCCATTGGACTATTTTAATGTTTTCGGGTTCGTGCCGAAATAGGGTCTGAAAATGAGTCCTGGGTGCACAGGGGATAAATTTTCATGACTTATGTTGATACACGTACCATTTGAAATGATTCCGTGAAAAATCAAAAATCGAATCGTTTGTGGGGCCCATATGCCACATGGGCCGTGAATAGTGCTATTTTCACCATTTGCCTATAAATATCACTCTAATCCTAGGGTTTGGGGGTTGGCATTTTGGTTGCAAGAACAAAACACAATTGAGAGAAAACTAAGAACACAAACATAATCAAAATCAAAATCAAATCAAAAACACATTAAAAACACCATCTAATCTCAATTTCTTGACAAAATCTTAGGATATCCATTACTTTGTGAGTTTATAAGTCTGATCATCATGAACTTAGTGTGTTCTGGGATTAGAAGCACTTCCAGAAGCGAATCAAACAACACAGGCTCGGATCATCAACAAAGATCAAGCTTCTTGTGGTGTTCTTCATCAACTTCAAGCAAATTCATCGATTCTCCTTCAAAATAAGGTACTAAGAGTCTAAAACCCTTCTCTTCTTTTTAAGTTCATTTCAGTAGTAAATCACCAAAAAATTAAGTTATTTGTGAGAGGAACACACAAAAACTCAATTTTGCTGAAATCTCCAACTTTTTGGGCCTAATCGGTGCAAGGAAGTCGTAACTGATGTAAGGAAGTTGGATTTAGCGTAAGGCAGATGCAACTGACTCGCGCCAGTTGCAACAGGCTCGCGTCAGTTGTGCCCAGAAATCCCATATTTCAGTTTTTCACCCATTTTTGATCTTCAGACGTCTGTGAAACTCTTATTACCTGGGAATGGGATAAAATCACTTCCAATGGTATGAGATCATGGATTCAAAAGCTAAAAACATCTAGAAATTGGGTTACTTATGAGAGGAACCCGCAAAAACCCATTTCTGCAGAAATCTGCAGATTTCTAGGGCGAACTGGCGTAAGCCAAACGCATCTGGAGCTAGGCACTTGTATCTGGCGGGAGCCAGTTGCAAGTGGCATGAGCCAGTTGCATCTGGCTCGCGCCACTTCAGCCTAGAAATCTCCAAATTGTTGGTTTTTTGACTTTTTTAGGTTTTATGATGTTTCTAGACTTCGATTACCTTGGTATGGGATGAAAGTCACTTCTAGTGGTGTGAGAACATTAACTCAGAAGCCAAATAACTAAAAAACATCAAATCGTGCCTAGATTCTGAGATTGAAGTGGGTTAAGGCCTAAGGGTCGAAAATCCACGTTTGATCTGGATGAGTACATTAATGATTTTAGTTGTGTTTCTTGTTGGGATTTGTGAATTTTGTTCAACTAATCAAACGAAATTATATCTAACCTATTACAAACCAATAAAATGAGAATTCGCTTGAATTCTCAACCAAATTACATCAATATTATTACAAACCCATGGAATAATAAATTACAAACCACAATTAAACAAACTAAGCTAACTCAGAATAATAATTAAACACAATTGAAACAAAAATCACCAACAAACGCTTCATGCAACATGATTTATGCATATGCTAATAAGAAACACCAACAAAACACAAATGTTAGTTCATTAATTGATAAATAAACATCAAAATAAAACAAGGTCAGAATGTTAGTGAATGCCAATGTGCATTAGAATGTTAGGACGTACTCATCCTGATCAAACGCGGGTTTTCAACCCTTAGGTCTTAACCCACTTCAATCTCAGAATCTAGGCATGATTTGAAGTTTTTTATGTTATTTGGCTTTTGAGTTAATGTTCTCACACCACTGGAAGTGACTTTCATCCCATACCAAGGTAATTGGAGCTCAAAAACGTCAGAAAACCTTAAAAAGTCAAAAAACCAGAAATATGCGAATTTCTAGGCTCAAGTGGCGTGAGCCAAATGCAACTAATGTGAGCCACTTGCAATTGGCGCACGCCAGATGCAAGTGCCCTACACTAGTTCATCCTAGAAATCTATAGAAATGGGTTTTTGCGGGTTCCTCTCATAAATAACCCAATTTTAATCAATTTTAGCTTCTAAACCCATGATTTCTCACCACTGGAAGTGATTTTCATCCCATTCCAAGGTAACACGAGTTTTCATGGGGTCAGAAGGTTGAAAACGAGCCAGAAACTGAAATCTGGGGCTTTTTGGGCACAATGGGAGCGAGGTAATTGCATTTTATGCAATTGCCCTGCGTCGGTTAAACCCCAAAAGCTATAGATTGCAGCAAACTAGAGCTTTTGTGTGTTTCTCTCATAAATAGCTTAGTTTTTAAGATATCTAAAGCGAAAATGAACTGAAATGAACTAAAAGCACAACGTAGATGAGTTTTAGACTCTCAGTACCTTTGTTTTGAAGGAGAATCCGTGGATTTGCTTGAAGTTTGATGAAGAACACCTCAAGAACCCTTGATCTTTATTGATGATCCGAGCCTGAGTTGTTGATTTTATGTTTTTGGAAGTGTTTCTCACCCCAAAACCTACTTTCTATAATCAACACTCTCCCACCTTACAAACTAAGAAAAACCCAAGATTTTATGAAGAAATTCATATTAGATTGTGTTTTGATCTTGTTTTTGATTTTTGATTGTGTTTTTGGTGTTTTGATCTTAGTTTTCTCTCAAAACTAGTTTTTGCTCCTTCCCCAAAATGGCTAACTCCTTAACCCTAGGATTAGAGTTATATTTATAAGCAAATGGTGAAAATGGCACTATTCGCTGCCCATGTGGCATGTGGGCCACTTATGTGGGTCCCATTAGTGGGCCCCACAAACGGCTCAATTTTTTATTTTTCACGAAATCATTTCAAATGGTATGTGTATTGATATAAGTCGTGAAAATTTATCCCGTGTGCACACGGGACTCATATCGGACCCTATTTCGACATGAACCCTGAAAACGTGAAAACGATCCAATGGATCCGGTTTCTTATTTTAGGATGATTAGTTCAAGAATGGAATCAATCGGATGTTCCGAACTCGTTCTACCACGAGAAATGTCATCACCACTGATGGGCCCCTTTAGGACCACTAATGGGCCCCACTAGGGCCACTGTGGATCGCACCAGCAAACCAACCTGATTTTCATGAAATTGGTCCAGATGATGTATAGAGTGTCGTAGGACACCGAGGTGCATCCCGGGTGACTCTGAGATATGCTTTTGGGTCTCATTTTGCTAGAAATGTGAAAAAGGTGCTAAGGGTTGTGCTTTCTAGACTCAGATCATTGCTTCGAGATCAAGTTCCTTGGATGCTTCCACCTTTTCTTAGCAATAAAGGCTATCATCATTGAGTCTATTTTTGGGAAAAAATTAAGCGTCTACAGTTTGCCCCCATTTTGATAATATTTTGCTTTTCTAGTAAGATTTTATCAAAATGTAAAGTAGACGCGTAAGTGGTAAGATACTTACATGGTTTGCATCGTCTAGACGGCTTGATTTGACACATCTCAACTTTGCCTAGTTTTGGAGTGGTTCCACTCTGGGTTTCAATTTGACACGCCATGACTGGACGGCTTGAACTAGGCTTCTCCACTCCTAGAGGGTGTCACTTTGGACAGCTGGAGCGTTAATGATCTGAAAACTCAAAACTAGATCATTTGTGTCAAATGAAAGCTTAAATAAGGTGCGATGTGCCGAACAACATGTAAATTCTAAAATGCTCCCCGTGGGGAGGTAGTCCTTTTTGGACGATGCCTCAGTTAGAGGACTTGGTTTGAAAATCCTCAGTTCTCGAGGTGCGCCAGCTAGGCGACTTGATTTGAAAATCCTCGGTGGTCGAGGTGCGCTAGCTAGGCAACTTGATTTGAAAATCCTCGATTCTTGAGGTGCGCCAGCTAGGCGACTTGGTTTGAAAATCCTCAGTCCTCGAGGTGAGCCAGCTAGGCGACTTGGTTTGAAAATCCTCGGTTCTCAAGGTGCGCCAGCTAGATGACTTGGTTTGAAAATCCTCGGTGCTCAAGGTGTGCTAGCTAGGCGACTTGGTTTGAAAATCCTCGATTCTCGAGGTGCGCTAGCTAGGCGAGTTGGTTTGAAAATCCTCGATTCTCGAGGTGCGCCAGCTAGGCGACTTGATTTGAAAATCCTTGGTGCTCGAGGTGCACTAGTAGGTGACTTGATTTGAAAATCTTCAGTTCTCGAGGTGCCTCAGTTAGAGGATTTGATTGCCTTAATTAGAGGACTTTGTGTGATTTGACTTGCCCAAGGGGACTTACAGCGTGCCTCACAGGACAGCTTGGTTGAATTGACTAGCCCAAGGGGACTCATGGTGCGCCTCGTAAGACGGCTTAATTGAATTGACTAGCCTTGAGGACTTATAGCGCGCCACATGGGGCAGCTTCATTGAAGTTACCAGCCTTGGAGGACTTATGGTGCGCCTCGCGGGATGGCTTAATTAACCAGCCCAGGGGGACTTATGACGCGCCACGTGGGGCGGCTTCATTGACCATCCTATGGGGACTTACGACGCGCCATGCAGGGTGGCGTCATTAAATTGACCAGCCTTGAAGGACCTACAGCGCGCCTCGCGGGATAGCTTAATTGACCAGCCCAAGGGGACTTATGATGCGACTCTTCGAGTCAACTTTTTGACCGGCCCAAGGGGACTTACGGTGCGACTCTTCGAGCCAACCTTTTTTTTTTTGCTTGATTGAATCGAATAATGCGTGACTGTGTATTGAACACATGAGTTTGTACTGAAAATAGAGTCGAGAAAACTTACCTGTGGCCGAGGGATTCCATCTGCGGCCAACGATAATGCTTCCATTTTGGTGGAGAGTTTGGACTTTATTTCTGGACTATTTGTGTAGCTGTCGCCTATGAGCCTTTCTCTTGTTGTTGGGAGAGGCTTCTTTGTCTTATGCTTGGCATGTTTTCAGTGGGGAGGCAGTTTGGCTCATACCTCTAGGGTCAATTTTGGAGCTTCTGTTAATGTGTTCTTCTTCTTTTCATCACTAGAGATTCTTCACGTGGGGCTTGCCCGAGTTCATTCTTTTGGTTCCTTTTGTGAGTTGTACTTCAGCCCATTCTGAACTTCTTTTTATTTTGGGCTTTGCCCTAATTTTATTCTTCTTCTTTTATTGTTCCTTATTATGGGCTTGCCCCTGTTTGTTTTTTATTGCTCCTCCTCATAGGCTCTCTTCCCCTTTTCTTCTTATGGTAAGCTTTGTCCCAGTTTTTTCCTCTATGGGCCTCTTGTTGCTAGCCCCTGCTCGATTCTGTTCTGATTTTTACCGTAGGCTTTGCCCCAATTTACTCTTTAATTGTCTCTCATTTTGGAGCTTGCTCTAAATGACTTTTGGTGATGGGCGTTGCCCCAGTTTATCTTTCCATCTTTGGTTGTTGTGGGGTTGCCCCAGTCTGCTTTGAATTGCCTTTTGTCGGTAGGATTTCCCCAGTTTATTTTTTTTCTTTCTTGCGGCCGTGGGTTTGCCCCATTTTGCCCTGAATTGCCTTTTGTCCTAGGCTTTGCCCCGGTTGATTCCTCAATTGTTGCCTATCTTAAGTTTAAAATGTTTTCTTATGGCGAGCTTTGATCCCACTTTATCCTTTAAGACTGATGGTAGGGTGGCGTATGCTTGTCGTCTTCCCTTTATTCGTGGAAAGGAATTTGAGAGCTGAGCCAATTGTCAACGGCAGCGCAATTCGAACTGCACTTGTCAAGGTTCTTAGTTGAGCATGCGGTTGCAAACCTAAAAACATAAAAATATGCCATGTATGCATGAAATGCATTTATCTATGCTTATGTATGTGTTGCAGAGAATTGGCGTGAAGCCTTTCATTGATCACAGTCAAGGGGCGTCATGAGGTGGGTGCGTTGATCGAGGTGTCAAGCACTGACATCTGATGACTGAAGAAGTCAAAGAAACCAGTGGCAAGGAGTCGAGGGAGTCTGATGCTACAAGGACATGGAGCTTGATGTTCCTTGTGTTGATTGTCATAATCTTCCTTTTTGCTTTCATACTGTAAGCTGAGTTTATGGAATATCCTTGTAAAGAGATCATGGTCTTTTCATGTCGTGATTGATATTATTGCAATAGCATCTTTATAGCAAGTTGTTGCATTGTTTGAAGAATATCATGAGTGAATTGGTGGTCCACTAAAGCTGAAGTGACAGCCAACCATCATGTTGTCTTCTCATTCTTGTGCTATAAAGACCCATGACATATTACTCATTGTGCTTCACAACCTTTATCCTCTTAGGAAAATTGCCACACTTCCCATTCTCCCATTTTCCATGGATTGATCCTTGGCACCTGCATATGAAGCATAGTTTCAAAGTTTTAGCCGTGATGATTGGGAGCTACTATCTCCTTTTGATCTCAAGGGCCTAAGCTATTATCGAAACATTCAGATCCAACCTGGATTGACGCAATTGCTGATCAACCACTTTGATCCTTTTGACAATCTGTTCCGTCGTAACGACTTTGAGATCTGTCCTTTATTTGAAGAATTCAACATTATTTTGGGCAAATGGCCGAAAATTGGAGAGATCCCGGCTTTGCCTCAGCTAAATATGGACCTCGCTTCACGAGTCTCAGCTATTCTTGGCCTCTCGGCTTATGAACTTCCTGCGTATGAGCTTGGAGTCGATGTTGTGCCCCTGCGACCCCTTGTGGAACGTGCAATGACCATGGACCACGCTAGCCCATTCTGGCCTTCACTTGTATGCTTTTTCATTCTTAGTCAATACTTGTTACTCAGCGGTGTTGACGGATATGGCAGCCTTAGGTTGGTCCCTATAGTTGAACAGATGGGTAGGCGCTATACGCCGTTTCCTCTTATCCTTGCTGAAACACTCACTTGGCTAGGGGAACGTGTCCGAGATCCCACTTTGGTGATTGGTCCAATGGGAAGCCTACTTCTACTGTAAGTAAATGCATTTTTCTTTTATTTTCATTTTTATTTTGCACTCTAACTTTTGCTTAAGTCGCCCTTGCAGGTTTTCGAATTAATGAGCTTTTTCTTTTAATGCTCTAACTTTTGCTTAAGCCGCCTTTGAGGGTTTTCGACTTAATGTGTGACATCTTGACCCAGCAAAGCAGTCCTAAGAGGGCGGGTAGAGTAGGGCTCCTGACAAGCTTCTAGGATGGCAGGCTGGCTAGGGTAGTGGAATAAAGGACACAGGAATGAATTGGATCATATATCGAAAAGGGGGTAACTAATTATTAGAGCTGCCTTTTGGTGGAATGGCTAGAGAGTTGGAAGAACTCCAGTGTTAAGCGTGCTCGCTTGATAGAAATCCTAGGATGGGTGATCTCCTGGGAAGTTTCCCATTTCACCTATAGGACAAAGTCGTGCGGGTCTTGCCGATATAGTATGGGATAGAGCCGGCTTGATCCAAAGCAGACAATTCCTATGGGATAGAGCCGGCTTGATCCAAAGCAGACAATTCCTCTGGTGGTTGGAGTCAGGGCGTTACAATTTTATAGTATGGGATAGAGCCGGCTTGATCCAAAGTAGACAATTCCTATGGGATAGAGCCGGCTTGATCCAAAGCAGACAATTCCTCTGGTGGTTGGAGTCAGGGCGTTACAATTTAGTGGTATCAGAGCATAGGTTTAGGTGATTCGAGTCAGGGCGTTACAATTTAGTGGTATCAGAGCATAGGTTTAGGCGATTCTAGGATTAGCGATTGGTGTGAGAGTTTATTTATTTTGAAGTAATTATATAAGTGATTTAAGTTAAATACATGCCATATTAGTGCGTTTTGGGAATTTCTCTCTGATGCAAACCTTTTGGTCTTTGTAGGTATTCTGTGATGTCTCAGCACCTGTTGGATGAGGAGGTAGATAGTTATGCCCCTCCAGAGGGTGCCATGTTAGAGGGTATGCTAGCTAGTGGTGTATTAGGTTCGGATGGAGAGCGTGCCTCAACTGCTGGGCAGGCTGTTGCAGGTCCTATAGGGCCTAGTCAGGGTGGTTTGGTACAGCAGTTGGTAGCTGCATTGAGGCAGGCTATAGGAGCAGTTACCTAGGCTCCAGTTGCACCGACCCCGGTAGAGAGACTGAGGAAGTATCATGTTGCGGATTTTATGGGTAGGAAGGATGATGATCCTTCTGCAGCAAAGTTTTGGCTCCGAGCTAAGGAGAGGGTCTTGGACCAAATGCAGTGTACTCCGTGAGATAAGTTGACATGTGTCATTTCTTTGCTGAAGGAGGAGGCCTATTTATGGTGGGAGTCCATGGTTAAGGTAGCGAGAGCCGAGGATGTTACTTGGGATTTCTTTCTCTCTGAGTTTCGGGAGAAGTATGTGGGGGAGCTATACACTGATCAGAGGATAGCAGAGTTTCTAGAGCTTAGACAAGGTCTGATGACTGTATCAGAGTATGAGTGAGAGTTTCTGCGGTTGAGTCGGTACACCGCTAAGTTGATCCCTATTGAGGCAGATTAGTGTAAGCAGTTCAGGAAGGGATTATTGGATGAGTATAGGATGCACTTGACATCCCAGCCCCACACCACACTAGCTTCGTTGGTGACGGCCGCTATGGAGCTTGAGATTATCCAGGATGAGAGACAGTCTAGAGTTCAAAGGACCCAGCAGGGTGGTCAGCACAAGAGATTCCAGGGTGCTAGGGCAGACATCAGGGGTCCAGTCTACAAGTAAGAGGTTTAGAGGTGGACCACAGATGGGAGTTAGACCGGGACAGAGAGTTGGATGAGGTTCATACGTGAGACCAATTCCTTAGGCTACATCCGTTGCTAGTGGCTGAGGTGTTGTGTGGTCAGATTTACTAGTTTGTGCCCAGTGTGGCAGGAGCCATGCTGGGGTGTGTTGGAGAGCTCCGAGAGCTTGTTATAGGTGCGGGTCCACTGAGCACATGATTAGAGATTTCCCGTTGCCAGCTACTGGTTCATTCACCCGGTTGGGAGACCAGCTCCCTATGTTCAGAGAGGCAGAGGTAGAGGCCATGGTGAGGCATATGCTACTGGGAGTCAGAGGCCCATTTCTGAGACTGTGGATAGGCTAGAGACTATAGCACCAACGAGGGCGTATGCCATCAGGACCAGGGAGCAGTGGGATGCTTCGGATGTCGTTGTAGGTACCTTCTCCATCTTTGACACTTTTGTACTTGCTTTGATTGATCCGGGCTCCACGCATTCATACATATGCATACATGTGGGTAGACTGGGTAGTATGCATGCTGATACATTGGAGTATAGTGTTGAGGTCACTAGTCCATTGAGGCAGAGTGTAGTGGTTGATCGGCTGTATAGAGATTACCCTTTAGTCATTCATGGGCATGTATTTTCGGGTGATTTGATAGAGCTGCCCTTTCGGGAGTATGATGTGATATTGGGCATGGATTGGTTATCACGGCATGGGGTGATTGTGGATTGTAGACATAAGAGGATTACACTTCAGACTCTATCTGAAGAAGAGATTGTAGTTATGGGGGAGAGGATGGATTACCTCTTTAATGTTATTTCAGCTAGTACCACTAGGAGGATGATACGGCATGGCTGTGAGGCGTTCCTAGCCTGTGTACTTGAGCCTGAGCGGAGACCTCCAAGTGTAAATAAGATTCCGATAGTGTGTGATTTTCTGGATGTGTTTCCCAAGGATTTGCCTAATTTACCTCCTGTGAGAGAGGTTAAGTTCAGTATTGAGGTTATGCCAGGTACTGCATCGATATCCATTGCTTCGTATCAGATGGCTCCTACTGAGTTGAGGGAACTGAAGATTCAGCTTTAGGAATTGCTCGATAAGGGTTTTATTCGACCGAGTGTTTCTCCTTGGGGCACTCCGGTCTTGTTTGTGAAGAAGAAGGATGGGACCTTAAGATTGTGTATTGACTACAGGCAGCTTAATAAGGTGACAGTGAAGAATCATTACCCATTACCTCGGATAGATGATTTGTTTGATCAGTTGAGAGGGGCCACTATGTTTTCAAAGATTGATTTGAGATATGGGTATCATCAGTTGAGAGTTAGAGAGTCGGATGTGCCTAAGATTGCTTTTAGGACTCGATATGGCCACTATGAGTTTCTAGTGATGCCATTTGGGTTGACCAATGCTCCAGCAGTGTTTATGGATCTGATGAACCGGATCTTTCATCCTTATTTAAGATCAGTTCGTGGTGGTATTTATCGATGATATTTTGGTATACTCTCCGACTAGAGAGGATCATGATCACCACCTACGGACAGTTCTGCAGACTTTGAGGGATCAGTGATTGTATGGTAAACTCAGTAAGTGTGAGTTCTGGTTGACGAAGATTGCCTTCTTAGGGCATATTATTTCAGTAGAGGGTATTCGGGTGGACCCGAAGAAGATTGAGGCGGTGCTTGATTGGAAGCCACCTAAGAATGTTACTAAGATCCACAGTTTCTTAGGTTTGGCTGGACATTACAGGAGGTTTGTTAAGGGGTTTTCTCTTATTGCAGCCCCTTTGACTAGACTTGTTCATAAGGATGTTCGGTTTGAGTGCATGGATAGATGCCAGAGCAGTTTTGAGAGGCTTAAAGTGATGCTTACTGAGGCTCTAGTTTTAACGTAGCCAGCTCCAGGCAGACCATATGATGTTTATAGTGATGCTTCGCATAATGTTCTGGTTTTGTGCTTATGTAGGAGGGTAAGGTAGTTTCTTATGCTTCTCGACAGCTTAAGCTACATGAGCAGAACTACCCTACCCATGATTTGGAGTTAGCGGCTATTGTGTTTGCCTTGAAGGTTTTGAGGCATTACCTGTATAGTGAGAAGTGCCACTTGTATACGAATCATAAGAGCCTTAAGTATCTACTTACGCAGAGAGAGCTTAACTTGAGGCAGCATAGATAGTTAGAGCTACTTAAGGACTATGATTTCACCATTGATTACCATCCGAGTAGAGCTAATGTAGTGGTAGATGCACTTGGTAGAAAGACATTAATTGCTCTCCGTGCTATGAACACACGCTTATCTATGGCTAGGGATGTTGCTCTTGTAGCAGAGCTTATGGTGAGACCTAGCCTACTGCAATAGATCAGAGATGCATAGCTGGGTGATGAGACTATTGCCGAGTGGAAAGACTTAGTTAGAGAGGGTAAGAAGAAGAGGTTTCAGATTAGAGGTGACTACTTGTACTTTGGAGATCGGATTTGTGTGCTTAAGATCCCAGATTTGAGGAGGAGTATCTTAAAGGAAGCCCACAGTAGTCCGTATTCCATGCATCTAGGCAGTAATCAGATGTATCAGGATTTGAGGATGCAGTATTGGTGGCCGGCTATGAAGAGGAACATTGCAGATTTTGTGTCGAAATGCTTGACCTGTTAGCAGGTTAAGGCAGAGCATCAGGTCCAATCAGGTTTAATATAGCCTATCTTTATTCCGGAGTGGAAATGGGATAAGATTACCATAGATTTTATAATTGGTTTGCCTAGTACACCCAAGAAGAAAGATGCTATTTGGGTTATAGTTGACATATTAACTAAGTCAGCGCATTTTCTTCCAGTTAGGACCGATTACACTTTGGACCGATTGCATGGAGTCCCTTCTTCCATTATCTCTAATAGAGACCCGAGATTTACTTTGAGTTTCTAGAAGAAGTTACATGAGGCTCTAGGTACTAGATTACATTTCACCACGGCCTTCCATTCGCATATAGATGGTCAGTTAGAGCAGGTGATTCAGATACTTGAGGATATGTTGAGGGCTTGTATGATTAAGTTTAAGGGAAGTTGGGAGAAGTATATTCGGCTGGCTGAGTTTGTCTATAATAATAGTTATCAGTCGAGTATCCAGATGGATCCATTTGAGGCTTTATATGGTAGGAGGTGTAGGACACCTTTATGTTGGACGGAGCTTAGTGAGCGCAAGATAGTGGGTTCGAATTTGATCCGAGATATGGAGGATAAGGTGAGGATTATAAAGGAAAGGTTGAAAGCGACTTCAAATTGCCAGAAGTTGTATGCTGATCTTAAGAGGAAGGATATCGAGTATGCAGTAGGTGATAGAGTATTTTTGAAGGTGTCTCCGTGGAAGAAGGTTCTGAGATTTGGTAAGAAGGGTAAGCTTAGTCTTAGGTTTATAGCTCCATACGAGATCTTAGAGCATGTGGGACCATTGGCCTATAGACTAGCTTTACCACCAGACATGGACCAGATACAAAATGTTTTTCATGTATCCATGTTACGGAGATACAGATCGGATCCTTCGCATGTGATTTCAGCCGAGTCTATCACCATCGAGCTAGATTTGACATATGAGGAGGAACCCATAAGGATACTTGCTAGAGAGGTTACGGAATTAAGAAATAAGAGAATACCTCTAGTAAAGGTCCTATGGAGGAACCATAAGACAGAGGAGGCTACATGGGAGAGAGAAGAGGATATACGACAGCAACATCCTCAGTTATTGATATCAGGTAAATTCGAGGACAAATTTATTTTAAGGGGGGAGAACTGTAACAGTCTAATTTTTCGGTGTCCTAAATAGTGATTTACCGGTTTATGAATAGTACCATAGGTCCTAGACTTGGTATTATTTCAATCCGAAAAAATTATTACATGTGTCTAATATTCTAATTAATATTTTTGGAGCATGTTTGCATGATTTAGATGGGTAGAAAATATTTCATGAATATTTTTGGAGAATTACAGCAACTAATGAATATTATTTTTAGTGTAGTATATTAAGGAATAAATGAGGGATTATTTTTGTGGAATTAATTTAATTAAATTGTGGAGTTAAATAATATTTAGAAGAGAATTACTTGAGGGATATTTAGAGCCATTGGATAAGATTACCTAGGACTTGATCATAGCCCTTGATTTAGCATAAATTAAGAAGTCATATTTGACTTTTTCACCAAAAAGCTACCACTCACCAAGCAACAACTCCATCTTCATCTTCTTCTTCTTTCCATCCTCCACGCCAACTTCTTCTTCTCTTCTTCCTCCATTTTCTTTCATTTTTCCATCACAAATCACCACTAAATCACCTAATTAAATCATAGAATTGTGATTAAAGCATAAGGACTAAGTAATTGAAATTAAAATTTGGAGTTCCTAAGCTTGGAATTTGAAGTTGCCATTGAAGGAGGTGAGTTTTGATTTTTGGATTTTATGATTTAATTAGTAAAATTCAAGGATTAGGCATGCAATAGATGCATTAAATCATGCTCCATTCCTTTCCTTTGTTAATTTTGATTTTAATGTGTACTTTTTCCTACTTTGAAGAAATTGGTGAACCCTCCACCAAAGGCAAAGAGAAGGTTAAGGATTAGAGTGTTCTAAACTTCTTTAAGCTTATTCTAGAGGTTAGTGCACTACTACTTCACTTCCTCTCTCATTTTCTTTAAGTTGTAATTTTTAGGTTTTTGATTGATTTTGGGAAAATTGGTGAAATGTGTTAAGGAATGGGTAATTGAATGTGTTAATGTGAATATCCATGATTCTTAAGCTTGGAAAAATGCTTAGAAAGGAAAGAAAATATCCCTTTCCCCACAAACTAAGAGTGGCCGAACCACTCATGGTGAAGGACACTTGGTGAAGGACACTTTGTGTCCTTTGATTTTTATGCTTAATTTGAACTTGAATGAGTTTTGAGATGTGTTTCCTTATGATTTATGAAATTAATTTGGAAAGAAGTCATTTCCTCATTGATTTGGAAGAGAGGCCGAACCTT
>CANUEX010160290.1:0-10040 GCA_948099535.1 Jatropha multifida | reverse complement strand
CTCTTTTCCTTTCTCTCCCCCCTATCCCCCACCCCCCCCCCCCCCCCCCCCCCACCCCCCCCCCCCCCCCCCCCCCCCCCCCCCCCCCCCCCCCCCCCCCCCCCCCCCCCCCCCCCCCCCCCCCCCGGGGTTTATATAAGCTACTTGGAGTTATGAAATACCTATTTTTCTACTAATAATGTAATAATTGTAAAGATAATTTCCTGCACAATTCCATTCATGCAATGGTTCCCTACCCAATTTTTTATTACCTTTCATCATTTTTTATTCCGTGGGCAATTCTAAAATCTCATTTAACTTTTAAATTGTTACACTATAAGTGTAACAATGTTTCCTATTGTAGACTCCCTATGCGTACCTTATCCTTGTGTTATGTGTCTTTTTAAACTTTACATCCCTTCCCAAAGCAAAGAATATATTTTTTATACTGTGACACTATTTCACTTATAGTGTAATATTGTTTTATTTATACAACTATCAAAAGGTTCATGGATGTAATAGTAAATATTCTTCTTTCTTTCTTTTTGTTCACTTCTAATGACATAAGAATCTTTTTTATAATTTTACACTAATAATGACACAATAGCAATAATTTTCCCACTCACCCTGACATTGTTTCTCTGTAAGTGTAACAAACTGACACTATGACATTGTTTCACTTATAGTGTAATACAAAAAGGCAGATGACTGAGAATATTATTCTATAAATTGCTTCACTACATTAAAATAAATTGAAATTTAATGGTTTTGTTATTGTCATAGTACAATAATGCATTTATTACACTATGACTGAAACAAAAGCCTTTGAAATGTCAACAAAATACCATTTTAGTAAATATTTTTCATCTAACACCATTTGCGAAAATATTTTTTTTCATAACACCTTTTTGGAAAAAAGCCTTAAAAAATTGCTATGAACTTTAAGAATGGATCACGATGGAACAAATTCTTCTAGTCTATCCTACATGGGCCACACCTCTAATGCTGCAGCCTTATCCTGGTGCCTTTTATTTTTGCTAATCTGCACATTACCGATGTTACATGTTCTATTGCCAAGAAACAAACAACGCAGAAAAGTAAAGTAGTAAAAAAAAAAAGTAAAATGGACAAGGAGTAAACCAAAATCTAATAGAAACTAAGGCTGTAAGCATGAAGCAGCCATAAAAAATAAGTATATACTTACCGAGATGATCTTTACGTTCCACTGCTTCATAGTTTTAGTCGATTCAATGTTGTCATCTTCAACACAAATGAAAAATCCAATGACTAGACAAAAGCTTAGTAAAATATTGTAACAATTTAAACTAAATATGTCTAGAAATCAAATGATACACAATTTTATACATAATCCCCACACCCTAAATTCATCCAACTAAAACCCTCACATAACTAGAAACAATAACAAGAAGAAAAAAATGCAAAACAAAAAGTAAAACACCAAAATCTACAAAACACAAACCGCACTCACTTCTGTTAAATATCTAAATATGATCCTTGCATGGCCAATCCTTGAACTGCCATTCTTTTCCCAAAACCAAACTGCCACAACCTGGTTCCAAACTTGAGCCTTGAGAGTAGAAGGTTTATCTCTAACCTCATAAGTAGTTGTCACACTTTTCCTATCAGTACTAAACTTCTTCTGCACTGTAACACAATCCATCTTCGCCCCTTTCATCTGCTTCACCTTCACATCTGTGGGTATATAAACTCCATCTTCCGAAAACTCCTTCACATTATAAATAGTAATCAACGTATGGAATGCACTCGAAACCAAAATTATAGGCACTCCCTACCCAAATTTACAACCTTTCAAATGCATTTTGGGTTTAGGCATTGAATCATAACCCATCTCAGCACCATACCCAATTTCCCTCTCATCAACCCCCATCAATCTACTCTTAGCCACCAATCCATCTTTCCTTTATTGAGATTCAAGTCTCTTTCCTCTTCACACTGTGTAGAAGTAACCAACACTACAAGTCCTTATTTTTACACTTCAATAATGATTCCCAATCCTTAAGAGGCCTTTCCATGGAGCATATCATAGTAATATAATTCTGTTCTTTTGCATTATCAGCTCTGGCCATGCCTGCATCATGAGAATCAATAAATATAGGATCATCAGGTCGGTACTCGTGGGTTAGACAGAACTAGGGTTTCGATTTGGGTGTTAAAGTTGCTGTTGCTGTTTTGGAAGAGGGAAAATAATGGACTCAGTGGAGGACAGTTTTCCGCTGAGGTAATCGAATAAAGGCTTACGATCAATAAATGACAAACTGAATGCTACACTTTTGGTGCTTATCCCAAAAGTTGATAGCTTGGTTTCTTTTACCCAATTTCACCCTATTAGTCTGTGTAATGTTTTTTATAAAATTTTTACTGAATCATTAGCTAACAGATTGAAAATCATCTTGCTAGATCAATCCCACCCAAACAAGGTTTGTTCCAGACAGACATATTACAAACAAAAGCATCGTTGCCCGGGAGGTTGTTCATACCATGACAAATAAAAGAAGTGGGAGAAAAATGATGGCGTTGAAAATTGACCTTGAAAAAGCCTACGATCGCATTCACTGGAATTTTTTATTTGACACTCTTGTCGAAACAGGTTTTCCTACTTCTTTTATTTCTACAAATCATGAGATGTATTACTTCATGTTCTATGCAGACTGCTTGGAACGGTAGCCAATCTGAGCAATTTTTTCCTTCTCAAGGTCCTAGACAACGAGACCCTCTCAGCCCGTACCTTTTTGTTTTATGTTTAGAAAGACTTTCTCATGCTATCTCGTAGGCAGTTAACCATGGCATGTGGAAGCCTATTAAGCTTTCTAGAGGAGGCCGTCCGCTTTCTCATCTTTTGCTTTTGCAGATGACCTCATTCTTCTTGCAGAAGTTTCGCTAGACCAATCTCAGTGATATAAGGAGTTGGATAATTTTTGCATGTGTTCCGGTCAGAAAGTTAATATTGACAAAACTAAGGTTTGTTTCTCTAGGAATATCTCCGGCAATTTAAAATCCCAACCGTGTAGGGGTTTGGGTTTTAAAGCCACCGATAACCTGGGAAATACCATGGGGTCCCTTTAAATCATGGTAGAATTTTATATCTTCTTACTCTTATATTCTTGATAATGCTTATAAAAGGCTTTCTGAATGGAATGCCTCTTACCTTTCTTTGGCAAGTAGAATTACTTTGGCAAGTTCAATCATTACGACTATGCCTCACTATGCTACGCAAACAACTAAGCTCCCTAAACGCATTTGCTCTGATCTTGATAAAATTTGTAGGAAATTCATCTGAGGGGTCATTTGATAACCACATAAATTTAGCTTTGATTTCTTGGAAAGTCATCACCCAACACAAGAATAGTGGTGGCCTAGGCAGTATAAATCTTAATTTGCTTAACGAAGCATTCATTATGAAATTGGGATGGCAATGGATAATAACTCCCTTTAGGTTCAAGTTCTTAACAGTAAATATAAGACTTTCTAAGGTAACTTTTTCTCCTACTCAAACTAACGATTCTTCTCCCGTTTGGAAAGGTATTATAGGGTCATGGAAAGCCTTAACCGAGTTATAGGGTCATGGAAAGCCTTAACCGAGTGCTCTATGTGCGCTGTTAGGAATGGAAGAAGGACGATGTTCTGGTTGGACAAATGGGCCTTGGAGGAGACTACGCTTATTCAGGTCACAAATTTAGAACTGCCTCAACACATGCGGAATGACTGAGTAGCAGACTATATGGACATTAATGGAGGGTGGAATTAATTGGAATAAGTTTAGTCCTTACCTACCCAACTCTGCCCGACTTGCATTGTAGCGATCCTTCCTCCTTCACCGTAGAAAGAAAATGACAATATTTTTTGGAAGCTTGCATACACAAACAGGTTCTCTATTAAGTCTGCACATAGCTGGCTCACGGCTACACGTTCAGAAGATAATGACAAAGTTTGGAGATTAATTTGGAAGTGGCAGGGCCCTCAGAGAGTGCGTGTCCTTCTCTGGCTTGTGATGCATAAAAGAATATTGACTAACGAGGGGAGATTTAGAAGACACATGTCCTCTTTTTCCTTTTATTCTACTTGCATAAGACTTCATGAAAATATTCTCCATGTCCTACGTGATTACTGTTTTGTTAAATAGGTGTGGATCGACCTCAATGCTCCTATTCCCGCCAACTTCTTTGACATCTAAGTGTTTGTTGAGGGATGGTTGATGAGCAATCTTTCTTCTAATGTTTTACGCGAGACAGGAGTCCCTTGGAGCACTGTTTTTGGTATTGGCTGGTGGCACATATGGACTAGAAGAAACAAATGGATTTTTTGTGAAGAAAGCATCTCCATCCAAAGCCTGAGAATGAATATATTAACTATGGCCAAAGAAAACTCTAATTCACATATTTTCATAGAGGTTGTTGCCCCTATCTCTCCTAAAAGCTTGAACTAGATTTCATAGTCCCCTCCTCCTTTTCCTTTTGTTAAACTCAACACCGATGCTTCGATCACAGCTGGTAACATGGCGTTTAGAGGGGGCCTTCTTAGTGATCATGTGGGAACATGGATTAGGGGTTTTGCCTCTAATACAGGCTCTTCCTCGGTCCCTAATGCTTAACTATGGGCCATCTTAGAAGGGTTAAAATTGCCCAAGACTACGGGAATTAACAAGCGTCAGGTGGAGTGTGATAACCTTACTGTAGTGCAAATGATTACTGGTAGTGAGCCTTCTTCAAGAGCTAACCAACAATTAGTTATGGCGATTCAACATCTTCTTCTTCAGGTGGGATCTTATGAAGTTCGACACATTTATAGGGAAGCAAACTTTTGTGTCGACTTCCTTTCCAAGACCGCTGGCAATTTTGGGCACTCATTTCCTTTTTATTCCTGCTTAAGGCATTTGGTCGTGGCTTCTACATGCTATTATGGGTGTCTCTTATTCTAGATACTGTTTGCAATATTAGAGCTTAGCTCTCCCTTTTTATATAAAAAAAAGAAGCTACTGCAAAAAATAAATAGGCTAAATGATAAAATAAATCTTGAATTTTAACCATTTTAATAATTCTAGCAAATTTTTTTAATTTTTTCAATCGACGTTATCAAATTTCTTTCAATAATTATTGCCTCTATCTATAATCCGTTCAAAATTCAGTGATGTGATTATTATAAACCTATCATGACTATAAATTCTATTAAATTTGAAGTAAAAAATCCCGCTATATATAATAAAAAGCCCACACCTCTAGTACTATGGTTCAATCATCCATAGGTAATGAATAAAAAGTCGCAGTAAAGGCAATTCACAACAAAAAGGTAACATATTTCAACCTGTGTCATATAAAAAATTGCTACGAACTGTAAGAATGGGATAGCCATAGAACAAATTCTTCAGAGACTGTCCGACATGGTCACACCTCTAATGCTGCAACCTTGTCCGGTGCCTTTTATTTTTGCTAATCTGGACATAACAATGTTACATCTTCAATTGCCAAGAAACAAACGTGGAAAAGTAAAGTAGGTAAAAGAAAAAAAATAACACGGACAAGGAGCAACCAAAATCTAATAGAAACCAAGGCTGTAAGCATGAAGCAGCCATAAAAAATAAGTAAACACTCATCGAGATGATCTTTACGTTCCAATGTTTCACAGTTTTAGCTGATTCAATGCTGTCATATTCAAAATGCATGAAAAATCCAATGACTGCACAAAAATTCAGTAAGTATTATAACAATTTAAATTAAATATGTCTAGAAATCAACCGATGCACAATTTTATACAAAATCCCCACACCCTAAAACCCCCACATGACTATAAACAATAACAAGAAGAAAAAAAGTGCAAAACCAAATGTAAAGCACCAAAATCTACAAAGCACAAACTGCACTCACTTTCGTTAAATATCTCAACATGATCCTTGGATAGCCAATCCTTGAACTGCCATTCTTTCCCCAAAACAAAAGTTGCCACAACCCGGTCCCAATCTTTAGCCTTGAGAGCAGAAGGTTTATCTCTAACGTCCTAAGTAGTCATCGCCCTGTTCCTATCAGTACTAAACTTCTGCACTGTAACACAATCCGGCTTCGCCCCTTTTATCTCCTTCACCTTCACATGTGGGTATATAAACTCCATCCTCCAAAAACTCCTCCACATTATAAGTAGTAATCAAAGTTTGGAATGCACTAGGAACCAAAATTATAGGCACTCCCTCCCCAAATTTACCACCTTTCAAATGCATTTTGGGTTTAGGCATTGAATCATAACCCATCTCATCACCGTACCCAATTTCCCTCTCATCAGCCCCCATCAATCTACTCTTAGCCACCAGTCCATCTTTCCTTTTTTGAGATTCAAGTCTATCTTTCCTCTTCACGCAGTGTAGAAGCGACCAACACACTATAAAGTCTCTGTTTTTACACTCCGACAAGGATTCCCGATCTTTGAGAGGCCTTTCCATGGAGCATATTGTAGACACCTAAATTTTATTTAAGTTAATTTAATTATTAACTTAATTATTTTAATTAGCCAATTAAATTATTGATTAGTTAAATTAAATAATTTATTTTAATAACCTATCAAAATATTTAAATGGTTATTGAAATAAAATTATTGGATAAATATTATTTATTGCATAAATAAACAATGTAGTAAAGTCTCAATAAGAATTAGCCAAGTGAACCAATTAAATTAAGTCTTGGCTAATAAATCGAGTGTCTGCATAAGTCAAGTGATACAGCAGCAGCCAATGGGAGCTTGCCAAATGGACCAATCAAATTACATGGGACTCCCTCAAATCTTTATAAATAGGAGGTCTCTCTTCACATACGGGGGAGATACGCAAACACACACATAGACTCATAGAGAAAAAGATAGAAAAGAAGCCTTGAAGCTCTGTCAAACTCAAGACTCACAAGTTCTCTCTCAAGTCCAAAGATCAAAATTGTATGTCAATTCAAGATCAAGTCTCCAAAACCCTTGAATTGTCAAACACACGTTTGGCATCAATTCAACATCTAGTCTTTTGGCCGTTGAATCGTGTTCAAGATCAAGTCCTTCGACCCTTGAATCGCGCTCCTGACAAAGAGAAGAATCAAAGGATAATCTTCATTATAATAGAAGATTTCACTAGAGATTGTATCCACTACATCACAAATACAATTTGTATTTTGTAATTGTTTGCTTCTTAATTTCAGGAACAAATTTTACATCTATAGATTTTTGGCATGCCCAGTGGGACCTCTCTACCTCTCATCTCTTCGCTTTGCAATTCTCAGAGTTTCAACAAAATCAGCTGAGAGATTCGATGGCACCAAGAAAGATCACTGTCACCTCGAAGGTCGCACAAACTGGCGCTTCAGGTGTCCTCAGTGCCGGATCCACTGCCAATTCAAGTCCTAATGCAAACACCAAGATGAATTCTGCGGTAGAAATTTATGCAAGAACAACCCCTCTTCCTCAACAAACTGTTGTTGCCTCGCCAGTTTGGGTGGAGTCAGCTGAGAAAAGTGCTTCCTAAAAGCGATCAACTGCTTCAGCAGCAAACTCTTCTGATGTCATGTCTGTTATGATGACTGGAACTACATCAACAGAAGAACTAGATGCTTTGAAATTGCAACTAGAAGCTCTTAGTCATGCTCTTCAGGAGAAAGACAACCAAATTACCTATCCTATGAACAGGCTGGATAGTGTAATTGGAAAGGGTCAAATGTTTGAAAAGGATGAGTCTGCATCAAAGGGGTTCATCTCACTTCCAAAAGAGACGCTATCAAGGGAGACTGCAGAAAGGAGTGCCAAACTTGCTACTGATGGTTCAATCTCGACTGTTCAATTGAAGGAGCTGATTAAAGAAGCCTTTAAAGATCAGTTGGAGAAAACGATGCAGCCTTCTTACACCTACTCGAAGCCATACACTTTGAGGATCGACATGATGAGGATGCCATCAAATTACCAACCTCCCAAGTTTCAACAGTTTGACGGAAGGGGAAATCCAAGACAGCATGTAGCCCACTTTGTGGAAACTTGCAACAATGCTGGCACAGACGGTGATCTGCTCGTGAAGCAGTTCGTACGGTCCCTAAAGGGAAATGCCTTTGATTAGTATACGGATCTCAAGCCGGGTTCCATTGATAGCTGGGAACAACTGGAGCAGGAGTTCCTCAATCGCTTTTACAGCACGAAACGCATAGTTAGCATGATTGAGCTCACAGCTACTCGCCAGTGGAAGGAGGAATCTGTGATTGACTACATTGAAAGATGGAGAAGTCTCAATTTGAACTGCAAGGATCGATTGTCTGAGTCTTCGGCAATTGATATGTGCATCAAAGGTATACATTGGGGCTTGTGCTACATCTTGTAAGGGATCAAGCCACACACTTTTGAAGAATTGGCTACCCAGGTTCATGATATGGAACTTAGCATTTCTAATCATGGGAGTCAAAATTTCCCAGTTCAAAAGCCAAGAAAGGGAAAAGATAAGCTAGAGGTGCGAAAATTTGCCAAACCACCTGCTAAATCAGAGGGTAAGCAATCTATGGCTGTAACAGCAAAGCCAATCAAATTGCAACCTAAGGTTGAAAGCAAGTGGCATACAAAGGCCACTCCTCTTCAGCTTGAAGAAAGAAAGAAGGTTACGTTGAAGGAAAGGAAGGAAAAGAGCTATCCCTTTTCCAATTCAAATGTTTCAGACATGCTGGATGAACTGCTTAAAGCTAAAATCATCCAATTGCCAGAGATGAAGCGCCCGGAGGAAGCATGTCGGGTGGATGATCCAAATTACTGCAAGTATCATAGATTGATTAGTCATCTAGTCAAGAAGTGCTTTGTCCTAAAGGATAAAATTATGGAGCTTCAGAGGAGTCGTGTCATCACTTTCGATGAGGAGGAGGCGACTGCTAACTTGGTAACAATAGCGGTTGGTGAATCGCCAATCTCAACAAGAAAAGAAACAATAAGGTTTGGCTCTCTAGACCTAGTTCAAGTTAAGGTGTCTGCTCCAAACCAAACTTCTTTATCAAATGAATTCAGTTTGCTATAAGGAGATGGGAGCACTGCTGGAGGCAATGAGCTTGCTGAAAACCAGTTTGAAGATAAAGGATGGACTTTGGTTACTCGTAAAAGGAGTAAAAGGAGAAACCCACTTCCATCCAAAGAGGCTCCGAAGCAGAATAAGGTGTTGAAGAAACTTGTCAAGTCAGCACAATTAGCTTCCTCACGGATTCAAACAAAGTCCCGAAAGCCAAAAGGGATTTTTAAATCACGGGTAGAAGATTGTATAAAGCAAAAGCCCAAACAACCAATCACTTTGGTAGAGTATATGCCGAAAGAGTTAATGGCTGCAAAACTTTCTTTTCCATGCTGTCATGTTGAAGGAGAGCTAAAACAAGATAGCGATGAGGAGATTCAAAAGGCAAAGACCTACTATACTACTGTGGAGAAAATCACCTTTACTAACAAAGATCGAGTGCTTGGTGATAGGCCCCATAATTGTCCTCTATTTGTTGCAGGTTACATCTGTGAGAGAAAGATAAATTGAATTTTGCTTGATCCAGGTTCGACCGTCAACATTATGCCTCTCAAGACCTTTAAGGAATTGGGCATACCCATGGATGAACTGAAGCAAAGTCGATTGATGATACATGGCTTCAATCAGAATGGACAAATGGCTGTTGGTAGAATTCAACTCCAGTTACGTATTGATGAAATGGAGTCAAACATTCTTTTGCATGTAATCAATGCGAGAACAACTTACAATGTACTGTTAAGGCATCTATGGATTCATGGGAATAAGGTGCTGCCATCGACTGACCATCAGTGCTTCAAGTATTCAAAAGATGGAAAGATAAGAACAGTCGTAGCTGACTCGAAGCTGTTTACTGAAGCTAAATCATACTTTGCTGATGCAAAGTTTTACTTTGAGGAATTTTCGATTGAAGAGATTCCCCCAGTTCTTAAGGATGTTGAAGATTGAAGAAGGGGAATCTTCGTCGAAAGAGGAAAACAAGGAGGATGCCTTAGCAAAGACAAGTCAAACGATTGCAAGAAAAATGAAGCTT
>CANUEX010160258.1:0-27423 GCA_948099535.1 Jatropha multifida | reverse complement strand
GAAGGTATTAGTGCACTAACCTTAAAAATGGAGCTTGAAAAAGCTCAAAACCTTTACTCTTGGACTTTCTCCTTGCCTTTGTTAGAGGGTTCTCCAACCTCTTCAAAGTAGGAGAAAAAGGCATTAAACCCAAAATTAATCATAAGAAAATGAAAGGGCATGATTTAATGCATAGATTCCATGACTAATCCTAGAATTATACTTAATAAATCACAAAACCCAAAAGTTACAACTTACCTCCTTTAATGGCAACTCCAAAACCAAGGCTTAAGAACTCCCAATTCTAGCTTCTACTAGTTAATTCTTAAGGATTAATCAAGATTCTATAATTTAATTCGGTAATTTGGTGGTATTTGGAGGTAAGAAAATGAAAGAAAATGGAGGAAGAAGGAAGACGAAAATGGCATGGAGGGAGATGGAGATGGAGAAGAAAGAGAAAATGTCACTTGGTTAAGTAGCAAAGTCAAACTTTGCTTCCTTGGTTTATGCTAAATCAATGGCTAAGATCTAGTCTTAGGTAATCTCATCCAATGGCTCTAAATATTCCTCAAATAATTCATTTCCAAATATTATTTAACTCCTCAATTTAATCAAATTAACTCCTCAAAAATAATTCACCATTTATTCCTCAATATACCATAATAAAAATAATATTCCCTAGTTGCCGCAATTCTCCAAAAATATTCACAAAATATTCCCTACCCACCTAAATCATGCAAACATTCTCCAAAAATATTAATTATAATATTAGACACATGTTGTAATTTTTCCAGACCGAAATAATACCAAGTCCCGGACTGATGGTACTATTCATAGACCGATAAGCACTATTACCGACACCGAAAAAGATTCTGAAAAATGGACTGTTATAGCACTAACCTTTCAATCAAGCTTTAAGAAGCTTAGAAAGCTTCACTCTTCAGCCTTTCCTTTCCCTTTGGTGGAGGGTTCTCCCACTTCTTCAATGTAGGAAAAAGTGCACATTAAAATCAAAATTAAATAAAGAAAATAATGGAGCATGATTTAATGCATTAATCCCATGCCTAAACCTTGAATTCTACTAATTAAATCATAAAACTCAAAATCCACAACTTACTTCAATGGCAACTTCAATTCTCTGTCTTTAATCCCCAATTTCAACTTCAACAACTTAATTCTTAAGAATAAATCACTATTCTATGGTTTAATTAGGTAGTTTGGTGGTAATTTGAAGCTAGGAAAATGAAAGAAATGGAGGAAGAAGAGAAGAAGATGGTTGTGTTGGAGAAGAAGAAGGGAAGAGAGAGAATGTGTTGATGAGTGGTAACTTTAAGTAGCAAAGTCAAACTTTGCTTCCTAATTTTATGCCAAATGAATGGCTATGATCGAGTCCTAAGTAATCTCATCCAATGCTCTAAATATTCATCAAATAATTCTCTTCCAAATATTATTTAACTCCACCAATTAATTAAATTAACTCCACAAAAATAATTCCTCAATTATTCCTTAATATACTACTCTAAAAATAATATTCACTAAATGCCTTAATTCACCAAAATATTCATGAAATATTTTCTACCCACCTAAATCATGCAAACATGCTCCAAAAATATTAAATAAAATAATAGACACGTAGTTATTTTTTCGGACCGAAATAATACCAAGTCCCAAACCGATGGTACTATTCACAGACCGGTAAATCTCTATTAACGACACTAAAAAATAGTCCGTTACAGCGCAGGTAGGGACAGAGACAGGGTCAAAGTCGGCCATCTAAACAGACTCCCCAGATTACCTTAGTGGCTAGTGTAGGTGGCAGTGGTAGAGGAGACTTACCAGCCTGTCTTTCTTGTGGCAAGAAACATCCAAGTATTTGCTAGAGGACCACAGGAGCTTGTTTGAGGTGTGGGTCCATAAAGCACATGATTCGGGATTACCCAAAGATCGCAATCGAGATTGGTCAGCAATATGCTAGATTTACTCCTATAGCTCCTTGGAACAAAAGTAGAGGTGCAGCTAGTACCGGTGGTCAGAGAGGAGCTTTAGAAACAGTGGATAGACTGGTATCTAGATCTCCAGCCAGAGTATATGCCATCAGAGGCAGGGAGGAGCAGGATGCACCAGATGTGATAGTGGGTACATTCTTTATTCTTAGTACCTCTGTACATATGTTAATAGATCCGGGTTCTACCCATTCTTATTTATCTATGCATCAGGGGGATTTGGGTGGTTTGCATGTTGATACTTTACATAAGAAAATAGAGGTTACAAATCCCTTAGGGCGTAGTGTTATTGTGAACTATGTATATAGAGACTATCCAATTACTATTCATGGTCACGTTTTCATGGGGGACTTGATCGAATTACCATTTTGGGAATGGCAGTGGTCGAATGGCAGCCGCCTAGAAATGTTACAGAAATCAGAAGCTTTTTAGGCTTAATGGGATACTATAGGCACTTCGTCAAGGGGTTTTCACACATTGCTGCCCCTATGACAAGGTTACTTCGTAAAGATGTCAAGTTTGAATGGACGGTGAAATGTCAAGCAACTTTCAACCAATTAAAGAAGATGCTGATAGAAGCACCAGTGTTAATCCAGCCTTAACCGGGCAAGGTATATGATGTTCATAGTGATGCTTCCCTTAATGGACTTGGTTGTGTACTCATGCAGGAAGGACATGTAGTTGCTTATGCTTCAAGGTAATTGAAGCCACATGAAAAGAACTATCCTACTCCCGACCTAGATTTAGCAGCCATTATTTTCGCATTAAAAATCTAGAGGCATTATTTATATGGGGAGAAATGAAGACTCTTTACTGATTATAAGAGTCTTAAATATTTGCTCACTCAAAGGGAACTTAATTTACGACAACGGAGATGGGTTGAGTTACTGAAGGACTATGATTTCACTATTGATTACCATCCGGGCAAGGAAAATGTAGTTGCAAATGTGCTTAGTAGGAAATCTTTGGTAGCTCTACGAGCAATGAATACACACTTGTCGATAACTAGTGATGGGGTGATTGAGACCGAAATGAGAATCAGGCCTACCTTTATTCAGCAGATTCAAGAAGCCCAATTGCATGATGAGAAAATTTCCTTATGGAAAGGTTTGGTTCAGGAAGGAAAGAAGAAATGCTTTGTAATCAGAGAAGATGGTTGTTTATATTTCGGGGATCAGATTTGTGTACCAAAGATTCCAGAGTTGAGGAAGAACGTCATGGAAGAAGCTCATAATAGTCCATATGCCTTGCATCCTGGTAGTAATAAAATGTATCAAGATCTGAAAATTCATTTTTGGTGGCCAGCGATGAAGAGAGAAATCACATAGTTTATATCTAGATGCTTAACATGTCAACAAGTTAAGGCAGAGCACCAAGTTCTTTTTAGTTTGATGCATCCTATCTCTATACCTGAGTGGAAATGGGATAGAGTAGTTATGGACTTTGTGATTGGATTATCGATGACGTCAAGGAAGAAAGATGTTATTTGGGTTGTAATTGACCAATTGACTAAATCAGCCCACTTCCTTCCTGTGAGGACTAATTTTACCTTAGAGCAGTATGCACAACTATATCTTAATGAGATTGTGAGACTGCATGGTGTGCCTTCATCTATCATCTCAGATAGGGATCCGAGGTTTACTTTCAAATTTTGGAAGAAGCTACAAGAGGCTTTAGGAATTAAACTACATTTTAATACAGCTTTTCACACCCAGACAGATGATCAGTCAGAGAGGGTAATTCAGATTCCAGAGGATATGCTCAGATTGTGTGTCATTAACTTTGAGGGTAGCTGGGAGAAATATTTTAGACTGGCAAAGTTTGCTTATAATAAAAGCTATCAGTCCAGTATCAAAATGGCACCATTCAAGGATTTATACGGAAAGGTGCAAAACCCCCTTGTGTTGGTTTGAACTCAGTGAGAGTAAGATAGTGGGACCTGATTTGGTAGAGAGGCAAAGGAGAAGGTATTGATTATTAGAAATGGACTAAAAGCTGCATCTGACAGTCAAAAATCTTATATAGATTTGAGGAGGAAAGACATCAAGTATGCAGCTGGTGATAAAGTATTCCTCAAAGTATCACCGTGGAAGAAAGTTCTAAGGTTCGGAAGGAAAGGGAAGCTTCATCCTAAATTCATTGGCCCATATGAGATCATAGAGCGTGTGGGTCCTTTGGCATACCAACTAGCTTTTCTCCGAATTTGGATAAGAAACATAATGTCTTCCATGTGTTGATGTTGAGGAAATACAGGTCGGATCCTTCACATGTGATAGCGGTTGAATTGGTTACCATTTAGCCTGACTTGACTTATGAGGAAGAACCGGTAAAACTCTTAGCAAGAGAAGTCAAGGAATTGAGAAGCAAGAAAATTCCTCTTATTAAAAGTCCTGTGGCGAAACCATAAAACAGAAGAAGCTACCTGGGAGAGCGAAGAGATCATGCGAGATGTGAAATTGATAAACTTATTAAATTGTATCAATTGAATGTCTAGATGTGAAATTGATTATTGTATAATATTGGTACATAATTTATTTGAGAATTCGATGTTGCAGCCTATTTACCTAAAATTGGCTTAATAGGCTTAAGTTTCTTAAATATGGAAGTTGGCTTAATATTTGGTTAAACTTATTGGTCAATGATTGAAGTGATGGAGTTATTTGATATAACGCTTTAATTATGAGAAAACTTCTCCATACCTTATTTGTTAAAGAGTTGAACGATGATTGATATGGAGCTGAAATGAGGCAAATATGTGAAGTGATTATGTACTTGTTCCTTATATGATTGGATAGTGATAAAAAAATGATATATTGATACAAATATAAAGAACTATAATGAAACATCTGGGCCCTTATTATGTAATTGGTTGAATAGTTGTACGAATGTGGATAAACTGATACTGATATACTGAGCATGGTACTGATTACTGGACTTGAGCTATGATCATATGCTAAACAGAGAGTGTCCCACTCAGGTTGCAGACATGCACCAACGTTCTGTAGGCTTATGCGACCATACTGTAAGCTTTTGCCTAATCTGTTCTATTGGCTACTATGTCATTCTAATTCTGAATTTGATACCTGTTCTGCTTCTGTTTCTTCTAAGTTACTAATGAGGCCCATAAATAAAATGATTAAATAATGTGATTAATATCATACAGTAATAGTATGTGTTCTGAAATATTTATGTATTTGTATATATGTGCCAATGACATTCTTATGTGGCAATGAGATTGATAGTATTCTGATTTGTCAATGATACTAATAAGGTTCTGATTTAGAATTGAGACTGTCATCCATTTATTTTGGTACATATTCTGATGATATCATGAAATAATAGATATACTCTGAATTTATCAAATATGGAATATATTTTGAATTCATTCTAATGTAGCTTATGTCTTAATAACGTTAATGAAGTGTACATTTGGAATATGAAGAAATATGATCATTAACACATAAGTGTTTGTATTCCTTATATTAAGTTTCGAGTAGAACCCTTTGAGATTACTTAACTGATTGCTATGTGAATAAACATCTATATGAGTTTGTTCTTATATAAATTGATTGAAGTGATTTTCTGTAATGCAAGTAAACTTATATATGAATTGATTATGAGTGTTTGCATAAGAACATGGAGTGAAAATGTGGACTTCTATAACAAGTGATATATATATATATATATATATATATATATTATGATGATGTGTATGGTTTCAATGGATCTATGTGATTAAATATAATTATTGAGTACCACTGAGTTTTAAACTCAACGCGATGTTTTTAACTCACGTAGGTGGAAGTTGTTTGTTGTGGATCTCGAGTACATGTCTCCAGAAAGAAGATCTTCTCCTTCTAGACTAGGGTGTGAGTCTATACTATGGACTTGTGGCATGTGTTAGATTTAAAATAATGAGAGCATTGGTTTGATTGTGAGGAGTTTATTTAATCCCTTGAACTGTTTAAGGATTTTTTATTTGTTCCACTTGGACTTGGACCTTTATTTTGAGATTGAACTTTTGATATCCTTGGATTTATTAATATTGGACTTGAGGATAGTTCATCTTGAAAATTATTTTATTGAATTGGAATATTAAATACGTAAAAAGGACTTCTAACAACTTTACTATTAGCTCGACAATGTTTTATTAATCGGTTTGTTTATTTTTTTAACTGGATTTCCAAAGGGAACACTTGAGATTTTCTAAAGAATTTGCCTAACTTTTCAGAAATTTTTAATGGGTTACCACTACTATATTTAAAGATTTTAAATTTTCCTCGAATTTTATAACCAAACTGTTCAGGCAAGTTTAGGTTACTAAGACTTCCATTGTACATTTTAAAGGATTTGTAAACTGAGCATTTAATTACTATATTATGTTTTCTTTGATACTAGTTCTATACTAATAAGCAAGCCTGGACGTGCCTCCAATACAGAATGCAACATCTCCTGTTCTGGTCCTATGAGATCGGAGAGTAATTAAATGCTCAGTTTACAAATCCTTTAAAATGTAGAGCAGAAGTCTTAGTAACTCGAACTTGCCTGAACAGTTCGGTTATAAATTTCGAGGAAAATTTAAAAATTTTAAATACATTAGTGGGAACCATTTAAAATTTCTAAAAAGTTAGTCAAATCCTTTAGAAAATCTCAAGTGTTCCCTTTGGAAATCCAATTAAGAAAATGAACAAACCAATTAATAAAACATTATCGAGGTGATAGTAAAGTCCTTAGAAGTCCTTTATACATATTTAACATTCCAATTTAATAAAACAATTTTCAAGAGGAACTATACTCAAATCCAATACTAGTAAATCCATAAATATTGAAAGTTCGACCTCAAAATAGAAGTCCAAGTCCAAGTGGAACTAATAAAAAATCCTCAAAGAGTTCAAAGGATTAGAACAATTGCATTTGGATAAAATACAAACCCCACACAATCAAACTAATGCTCTCATTATTTCAAACCTAACACATGCCATGAGTCAGTACAATAAACTCATGCTCTAGTCTGGAAGCAGAAGATCTTCTCTCTAGACACATGTACTCGAGATCCACAGCAAACAACTTCCACCTACGTGAGTTAAAAAAGATCTCATTGAGCATAAAACTCAGTGGTACTCAACAATTATATGTAATCACATAGCATACAAGTATGGTCTATTGAGACCTTCTAGACTAAGTAATATATTATATCACTTGGTCTAGAAGTCCACATTTTCATTCCATGTTTCTAGACAAATTCTCATAATCAATTCATATACAAGTTTACTTGCATTATAGAAAATCACTTCAATCAATATAAATAAGAACAAACTCATATAGGTGTTTATTCACATTGTAACGCCCTGACTTTTAGAATTATGAATAATAACTACTGGATTGCTAATTAGTACCAAATTGGGGTATTTGTATGAATTTCAATTCAAATAAATTATTTTCATAATTATTTTGCCTAGATTGTGATTCATGCGTTACATGTTATGGGTTTGATTATTCGTGCATTTAATGGAGTCAGGATTGTGAATTTGGAAGTTGTGCCTCAGGAAACCTAATTATGGAATTTAACGTGATACGGTTCTAGTTGCACCTAGATATTTGGAATTGAGAGAGAGAACGGTGTTAAATTGATTTTAAAATATTTTTCCTAAATTGATTTGATTTGGGCATTAACATAATTAATTTGGCATTTGTTGTCAATTATTGGGATTTGATTTTCAACTAAGATTTATTGATTATTTTTGTTACTCGTTTATTATTTAAGGAATTATTTGTTAAAATATAGTTTTAATTGTATCAATAATATTTCATTTATGGGTATTTTATTAAATGGGTTTTAAAATAGGTGGGCTTATTTAATTATGGGCCATTTTGTGTTCTTTTTTAAAAAGAAAGGGAAAAAAAGAAAGAAAATATATATTTTAACCTAAAATTAAAAAGCGGCCGACACCATCTTTTGAAAAGAGATTGCTGCCCTCCTCACACACGCACGCACAAGAGAGAAAGAAAAGAAAAAAGGAGAAACACAGGTCTTCTTCTATTCCTATGATTTTGACCATTGGAATCTACAATCATATGAAAATTGAGAGTTAGTAACATTAGAATAGTGATTAAAGTCAGAAGATTAGGGTGCAATTAGGCTCTGATCATAGAAGGCATTTCGTAATCAAGGTAAGTTTCTGTTTTGCAATCCGTATGTTATTCTCTAATTTGATTATGTTATTGGAGTCAGTATTGTTAATAGATTTCAAATCCCTAATGGTTGATGTCTATGTTTTGTTTTTGCTTTTCATGCCCATAGAGAAGAGTGAACCTTCTAAGGTTGATAAGGGCAAAGGGAAGGCATAATTACAAAGTTTGATTTGTTATTGTGCGATTTGAGGTTAGTGCTCTACAAGTATATGCCTACTTTGATTTCTTCGAGTGATGTTTATGTTTTTGTGATCATGAATATATTTTGGGGGGATTTTATGAATTTGGTTGCATTAATTGAAGTTGGTGTTATGAATGTCACATTAGTTTTCTTTGAGCTCTTTTACTCTTATTTGATATACTTGAATGTAGTTTTATTTGTTAATCTTTGATTCTTATGAGGACAAATTGATTTGGCATGTTTAGAGGCTTTAAAGAGTGAAAACTCGTATATGGAAAACACTGATTACACGGCCATATTGCCTGACACCCCCAGGCCGTCCAATCTTCTAACTTGTGCGACACGGCCTCCTAACAGAGCCACGATAGAGAACACGGCCTGGCCGTGGACTCTCCTGACTCTCACTATTCTACTTTGTGTTTTTGACCTTCTAATGATGCCTAAACACTCTAAATGCATACCTAAAGTATTTTTTATGTGGTTTCCTTTCTAAAATCTTATAGAAACATTAAAGAGAAACAAATAAAGTATGCATCATGATTACTTGAACTTAATTGAGAATTACTACTTAATTATACTTGTATATGATCTAAGGCTTAAGTGAAAGTTTGAATGTGGTAATTGAGTTGACTAAGGTTTAGTATTGGATTACGAAATCAAATTGGGGGATTTGGTTAATTGGTTATGACTTGATGATTTGGTTGTTCTATTGGTCTATTAAATTCTAATGCTATGCGTTGTAGGATTACATGTTGGAATGAACTTAGCTCAAGTGGGATTGATTGGTCGTCCATATGTTATAAGCTAAAATACCTTGTTATATGGTGACTAGTTAGATAAATATACATGTATTGAGTGAAATCGGGATGATTAGGGACTATAATTGAGTGATGAAGCTTAATTGGGGATTTAAGCCTAAATGATGTATGAATGTGCAATTGAATGAACCAACGTGTGACTATATGCTAGTTTGAGATAAATGTATGACTAGCTTAGGAAGGGAGCATGTACCCTAGTGTTTTAGGATCGTCGAACCATGTTCTTACTTGTGTTTGACTTGATTTTTGTTTTTATAGATTGCATGAGCTATACTTGATGTATGATATTATGCTTGGTTGCATAATATAATGTGTGGATAGATGTTATCCTATAATTTTGTTATTATGATGTTGACTTGCTCAACCTATGTACTACCAGGAATTGAGCGTGTGCTTATGACTTGGTAATACCAATTTGGTATTATGCTTTGGAAAGCTTAATGCTATGCACCAAGTACGCTTACTACTTGACATCATGATTAACATTGGACTAAGATGTTTGTGCATTGTTGTAATCTTAATTGAATTACTTGAGCAATATATGTTACGAATGTGATATTATTAATACTTGTGAAAATGTATGAGCATGGATGTTTTGGGTTTATAAGAAGCTTATGAGCTTCTATGGTTAATGAGCAAGTTGCAATCAGATACGCTTACTTGTTATGTGTATTGCTTGACATTTTGATTGTGGATGTTAATTGGAAGTTGATTTAAACTGGATCGACCTTAAAAGAATTAATGGGCTTTTACTGTGGTCTTGGTTGAATAGTTGCTAGAATATGGCTATCTATTTCTGAAAATAAGGCATGTTATGAATTCCGATTTGGATTGCGCTATGATCATATGCCAGACACGTGGGTCTCTTCGGGACGAGTGGACGCACTCTACTGACTCTGTTTCTGAAAGACTTTATAAGTCTACTATTAAAAGGCTAACTAGCCAGTATTAGTCTAATGGTTATCAGACATCATACTGCTACCTATTCTGCTTCTTTTTTATCTGAGTCACTATTAAGGCCCAAATATCTGGACTAATGAATATGATATGGTTAGAACAACTATAATGTTTAATTACTTGTAATTCAAGTTACCTACAAAGTGTAAGTATATGATTACTTGTTGTTCAAGTTATTTACGGGATTATTAATATGATTATCTATTATGCAAGATACTGTCATAAAAATGTGACATGTATGTTCATACTGTGGATAGATTCTCAGATAAAGTGATAGGTTCTTCTATTGTACTATCTTTATTGTGAAGATATTATGTGAATACTTTAGTTACCTTTATGAACTAGATGTTATCACATGTGTGAATTAACACTGTTATGTGATTATTTAACTGCAAGCAACGTGGAAATAATTATATATGAATTGGCAGAGAGACAAACTATTATTTATACATACTGATTGAAGTGGGTTCTTGAGATGCAAACTTGGATGTGTTTATACTATGAGTGTTCGCGTAGAGATATAGTATGGGAATGTGACTTGTTATGGTACATGACATTTCGATATTGTGTATGGTTTCAATGGACCATACTTCTATGCTATGTGAATGCATATATATTGTTGAGTACCACTAAGTTTTATACTCAGCGCGATGTTTTTAACTTGCATAGGTTGAAGTTTGTTAGCTGTAGATCTCGAGTACCTGTGTCTAGAGAGAAGATCTTCTACCTCCAGACTAGAGTGTGAGTCTAAACTATAGACTCATGGCATGTGTAAGATTTGGAGTAAACAGAGTATTGGTTTGTTATGTGGGGCTTGGAACTTATTTATTTCAGTACATTTAATTTATTTCTTGAACTCTATAAGGATTTTGATTTGTTCCACATAGACTTGGACTCTCACTTTGAGATTGAAATTTTGACATTTTTGGGAATTATAAATGTTGGATTTGAGAATGTTTCTTTTGAGAATTTCGTTGTTACTTTGGAATGTTTATTAACAGGTAGTCATTTCTTAAATGGTATTTTCAAAGTACATTCTTGTTGTTTTCTCTAGGAATTACCTAAACTATTATAGAACTATTTGATGGGTTACCACTACTACTTTGAAAGATTTAAATTTTCCTGAATTTTATATTTTTACTGTTTAAAGCAAGTTATGGGTTACAA
The DNA here is from genome assembly GCA_948099535.1 of Jatropha multifida. Taxonomy (NCBI): domain Eukaryota; kingdom Viridiplantae; phylum Streptophyta; class Magnoliopsida; order Malpighiales; family Euphorbiaceae; genus Jatropha; species Jatropha multifida. The sequence goes on along the minus strand of CANUEX010160258.1, from coordinate 16,126 downwards.
GACTTTGCTGTTTGTTTTTTTTTAAACAATAAATACTAGATCTACACTAATAAGCAAGTCAGTATGTGCCTCTGTCACAGAATGTGACATCTCTTGTCTAGCCTTGCGAGGTCGAAAAGGGGGCGTTACACAATTAGCATGGAACTAAGAGAAGATATTAGAGCATACCTCCTAGACAATGCATCAGCAATAACATTGTCCTTACCTTGCTTCTATTAGACCATATAAGGGAACATTTTGATGAACTCCAACCATTTAGCATGCCTTTTGTTTAACTTTCCTTGGCCTTTTAGGTGCTTCAAGCTCTCATGATCAGTGTGAATCACGAACTCCTTAGGCCATAGATAATGTTGCCAAGTCTGTAGAGCCCTCACCTACGTATATAACTCCTGATCGTAAGTGGAGTACCTCAATTGAGCACCATTCAACCTCTCACTGAAATAAGCAATAGGACGCCTACCTTGTAACAAAATGACACCAATACCTATTCCCAAGGCATCACATTCAATTTCAAAAGTAGAAGTGAAATAAGGTAAACTTAAGATAGATGTAGAATAAAGTTTTTCTTTCAAAGTGTTAAAAGCTTGTTCTTGTGCCTCACCCCGTTTAAAACAAAAAATTTCATTCAAAGGAGCTACAATAGAACTAAAAGCTTTTACAAACCACCTATAAAAACTAACAAGTCCATGGAAAGATCTCACCTCAGTCACATTAGTAGGTCTCAGCCACTCCCTAATTGCCTTGACCTTTTCTTAGTCTACCTCAATACCATTAGCACTAATAATATAGCCAAGAAAAATAACACAATCTATGCAAAAATTACACTTTTCCAATTTAGCAATATAACTTTTCTGCCCTAAGTGCAATTAACACTTGTCTAAGATGCTCAACATGCTCTTCAATACTTTTGCTATATATCAAAATGTCATCAAAGTATACAACAACAAACTTGCTGAGAAAAGATCTTAAAACATGGTTCATTAATCTTATAAAAGTGCTAGGGGCATTTGTTAGCCCAAAAGGCATAAGAAGCCACTCATACAAACCATATTTAGTTTTAAAAGCGGTTTTCCATTCATCACCTGTTTTCATCCTAATCTGATGGTATCCACTTCAATTTTGGTAAATACACATGCACCATGCAATTCATCAAGCATATCATCCAAACGAGGTATAGGATGGCGATACTCTATCCTTATCTTTTTAACAGCCCTGCAATCTACGAACATGCGCTAAGTACCATCCTTCTTTGGGACTAATATCACTGTAACGGCACAATAACTAAGACTCTCTCTGATGTATCCCTTTTGAAGCGATTCGTCCACTTCCTTTTGGAGTTCCTTAGTCTCCTCTGGATTAGCTCTATAAGTCGGTCTATTTAGAATTTGTGCCCTAGGCATGAAATCGATTTGATGTTTAATTCTCCTAATGGGTGGTAACTCCTTAGGCAACTCATGTGAGAAAACATCATTATACTCTTGTAAAAGAGAAAAAACACCACTAGGAAAATAAGGGTCAAGGTTAATTTCATTAAAATATGCTTCTGTGTACAAAAGTACAATTAAGCATCTCCTTTCCTCATAAGTAACCCTTATATCTATCATTTTTGCATAGAAGTTTGTTTTCTTTCTTCCCACGCTCTCTTTTGGGCCTAATAATTGAATTTCTTTTGAAGCCTCTTTCCCCTCTTTTCTTCCCTCACTCTAGAGGCGATGGTCCTTTTCAAGTACTTGAACGCATAAATGATAACGCCTATAGGGTGGACTTGCCAGGTGAGTATGGTGTCAGTGCTACCTTTAATGTGGTTGATTTGTCTCTTTTTTATCATGTAGGTTCAGATTCAAGGACGAATCCTTTTGCGGATGGAGGGAATGATGCAACTCACCAAGGCAGCCATGAAGATGGAGGCTTGAAGATTCCAATAGGGCCAATCACTAGAGCATGTTCCAAAAAGGTCAAAGCTCAATTGTAAATCTTCATACAAGATTTGATCTCACAAAAACTTCAAGAAGATATGCTTATCAAGCGTGGAGAAGAGCTTAAGGAAGTGCCAAGATACTTATGCACATTGGAGCATACTTACACTAAATTCACAAGCACAAGCCTCATTCAATGGGTTTGGGCCTATCTATCTTTAATTGATATTGTGGACCTTTTTTTTGGTTGAAATGCTTTTGATATCATCATATATGTCTCACTGCTGTACTAACGTACCATATAATTGAGGAAAACACTCACCATGTGTATATCATATACTCATATATAGCATAATATATCACTACCCTATGTACCCTTCTCCCCACAATGTATTTAATATAATCTATAACGATTATATGAATTATATTTATTCACTCACAAATTTACAATCAAACATAAGTGGCATATGTCATTTATCATACTAATAGCCAATTAGAGTACTATGGATAGGTAATCTATCATATACTACATCATATCCTGCCTAATTGAAGTGTGGGATTGAAGATGACCTCCTTAATGTTTTTTTTTGTGTTCGACTCATTTATTGGGGGTGACTTCCTCTCGTTTGGCTCTTTTTAGCACCTTTTAGATTCTTTCTTCTTTTTTTTCTTTTTCCTTTTCTTATTCTTTCTATTTTCCTTCTTTTTTCTTTTTGTCCCCCATTTTGTTTTTTTTTTCCTTTGGCCTTAACCACCCAAAATTTTGAGCTTTGAGGGCTTCGACTCCTTGTGCAAAGGTGGCTACAAGGTTAGATATGATGCATGCATGCATGAATGCATGAAGATGCATATGTCACCAAAATGCAATCATGCAACACAACATCGTGAAATGCAACTAATGTTATATTCTATCAAGGTTCGGTTGGGATCGGTCAAAAATAGAGAACGAAGAAAGACTTTTGAAAATTGCAAGAATTAAAAAAAATACCTTCATTTTGTAGCCAAATATTTGGAATGTCCCCTTTTGCTTATTATTATTTTTTTTTTTGAATCCCTTTCTTTGCCTTAAATAGAGCATGACCAAGGTCATTTACTTATATACAAATGAGATTTTTGCATTTTTTTTGTGATGACATTGAAAATATTTAGCACAAAACAAATAGCTTCATATACAGCTACAAAGGTTGACTTTTTACAAACATCACTTTTGGCCCTATTAAGGCTTTTATACTCGTTTTAACTCAAGCCTAAGACCTTTGATGTAGTCTAGCATCCTCTATTGCCCTATTTCTATAAGATGATTTGCACATGTAGGTGAAGTGCGTCTCCATGCCTTGGAAGAGTGTCTTGGCTATAGGTCGTGCTTGCTTGATTTCAAGCAAAAAGTTGATGAGCCTCTTCTAAGGGTCTTCATATGTCGATGTTTAAACTAGAGGAGCTTCTTCATTGGGCACTTGAGTTTTGGCCTTAAATAGGAATTTCAACCTTGGACGATGAGCATTTTGGCTTGTTTTGATTCAAGCATTTCTCTTATGTCTTTCTCTTTTTGACACTTCAAACAAAGAGACTGAGGCATGACATAATGCTCCTATATGGCTACAAGAAAACAAGTTAAGTGACGCATGAGGAGGCATAATAGAATTATAGCAATTATATACAAACAAAGGAAAGAGAGTTGAGAAATGCAAGATCTCCACCTTTCTATCTCCCACACACGATTCATGGTAAGATATTTTCTAACCGTAGGACATATAGGTTGGGCCCATAAACCATCATGGGATTTTGGATCTTTGTCTCTCACATTTATTAAATGAATGCTTCAAACAAATATTATTAAAGTGAACCTAGGGGAAGGAACTATGGTCAATTACATGAGCTTAGGTTGGGCTCATTAATTTTTGGGTTTCATAAGCAAGACATGGTTATTTCCTCCCATTTATTTTTGGTCTAAACAAAAGGTGATAACAGTTTGCGCCAATTCTTTTGATATACCAAATGGTACTTGACTTACTGGTGGTGTATATTAGTGGTAAATCCAAACAATCGAGTAGAGTGAACTTTCAAAAGGGGAATGCTTCAAGAAGGTCAGATCCCCTTCTCACGAATTTCCTAATTTTGATGCGAACTATAACAAAATTTCTCTGTTATTCAATATAATGCATTTTAATTTTACTTGTTTTGTTTAGCTTCTTTCCTAACAATTTCATTCATCATTGTAGATAATCTCATGCGCATTTTTGACATAAACTCATCACACATGCTTGAAATTAATATTAGCATAAAATAAAATTTGTTAATTGGGCCAAAACCTAACACAAGATTTAAACATGGAATTTCAAAACCTGTTCATGTGTATGAAAAGAAGCCTTCACATAGAGCTATAAGGACATGCTGAGTGTTGACAGATCTATAGCTGAGCACACTATTCCATTGTATCCTAGGCCAAGCTAGTGAAACATAAGAAAAGAAGATTAAGACCAGAATGGGCCAAAAAGATCATAATGGGAAATGGCTGAGCAGATTGATGCTGAATTTCAAGAAGCAGTTTCCTATCCTGATTGGTTAACCAACCTTAATCCAGTTCTCAAGAAGAATGGACAGTCAGAATGTGTAGGTCACAAGAGATCTAAACGAAGCATCACTGAAAGATGATCAGCCATGGTTTCTTAATATCCTACAGTGGATGACCAAAATAATGCATCCCAAATCAGCTATTAAAGATGGCAAACGAGCCTTACCACGCTTGACATTGCAATTTACAGTCTTAGATGGTCATCTGTATAAGAGAATGCCAAACCGTGTATTGGTGAGAAGTGTATCAATGAAAGAAGCTAAGAAAATAATGGAAAAGGTCCACACAGAAGTTTGTGGTGCCCACATGAGTGGAAAAGTTTATAGCAAAAAAGATTCTTACATAAGGGTTACTCTAGTTGGCAATAGACAAAGATTGTACTTTTATTGTGGAAAGGGGTTTCGAGTGACAGATCACAAAGACTTGAGTCACATTTCAACATCAGAATTGAATCCTTCAATTTTTGCCAAGGTCATTTGCAACTTGAGGAGTAGATATTAGTCCCAAAATTCTCGCCACCTACATCCAATGAACGTGAATTCATAATGGTGGCAGTAGACCAATTTCAAGATGGGTAGAGGCAGATCTTTCAAGAACATCAATGCCGACCAAATGGCCAAACTCATTGAAGAGAATCTTTTTTGCAAATATGAGAACCCCATCATGTAATGATAGATAATGTAGTTTAGTTCCAAGCATAAGTGAAAATGTTGTTAGTGAAACATGAAATTGAGCATCATTCATCACCAACATGTCATCCATAAGAAAATGGGGCAGTGGAAGACGTAATCAAGAGTATAAAAAAAAGAGAGAGAGAAAGAAAAAGAAGAAAAGAAAAAAAGAAAGAAAAAGAGAAAGAAAAAGAGAAAAGAAAAAAAGGAAAAGCTCATTAAGCTGAAAACCCTCAAGGGCGGCTTAAGTGAAATTAGAGCATTATAAAAGAGTAAAAAAGGAAAAAGTAATGAAGAAAAAGAAGAAAAGAAAAGCTCGTTCAGTCAAAAACCCATACAGGCAGCTAAAGCAAAAGTTAGAGCGTTATAAAAAGAAAAGAGAAAGAGGGAAAAAGAAGAAATAAAGATTTCAAGGAAAATAGTTGAGAATCAACGCATTTGGGCCGTAAAATTATAGTATGCTTTATAGAGTTACAAAATCACCACTGTGTTTGTGAACAGGGCAACTTCTTATTCTCCGATTTTCAAATGGAAGCTATGCTATAGCGAGATTGAAGTGCAGTCCTCGTGCATAATGATGGAATCTAAAACTCCAGAATGTCAGTGGATTGAAATCCATTATCATGAATGAGCTCTCATGGATGGAAAGAGGCTTAATGCCCGATCTATGCAATAACTGTATAAAAGGAGAATGGCTAAACACTTCAGTAGAAGAGCTAATCCAAAGCCATTGAGGGTAGGAGATTTGAACCTAAAACAGACAAAGGCTGAACATTCATTACCCAAAAGGAAAATTTAATCTTCATTAGGAAGGTCCATTCATGATTAAGAAGATGTTCTCAAGAGGTATAATGAAGCTATTAGATTTAAAAGGCAATGAGCTTACAAAATTGATCAACCTAGGCAAGTTGAATGAATTTTATGTTTTAGTCGAAACATCTATAGCAAAACCCAATTAATTAAATTCAACCTTTGTGTTTTTATTAACTTTAAAGCTTGTTGTGTTAAGTTTTTTTCATTATGCAAATGATGTGAATTTACATTGCTGATATGGAATAAAAGGAAATATTTCAAACATTTCAAGTAAAATCATTATGCATAGCATTTTGGGCATCATTTATTAAAGTACAATTATCTTTTGATTAGTACATAAAATTGAAGAACAGAGAAATAGGGAAACTATCTGCCTAGAACGGTCAAGAAATAAGCAATCAGAATAGCTATGGTACTCATGTCTACTTCAATCTCAATATGAACACGTAGCTATAAGCGTTACTTTGAAGCATCAGCTTTATTGGGAAAGGGAACAATAATGTCACTTTACCAAGTGGAAATAAAGCAAGATGAGAATCTCTAGATAATCAACCCTCCCGAGTATAGTATGGATTAGACTAATTAACTCATATTGCCAAGTCAGATGACTCAGATAGTAGGTCGTGGCTGTTGTTGACCCACACAGGGGCACACAGAGCATTTATGAAAAAGTAGTGTTATACTGTAAAGACTACCATAGGTGTATCCGTCTATAACTCATTGCAGTGATATTCTAAAAATGGTTTTCCATTCTTCTGCCAGATCTTCAAAGATGTGTCTCCAACACTGAGCGAAGTGCTGTGATCTGTAGCAGTTGGTCTGATGGGAACCCTACCTTCTTAAGCTTCTCACTAGCCTAGAATGACAAAAAAGACACCATTTAATCAAAATAAGAAATAAAAAAAAAGAAAGAGAGCTCATTAAGTCAAAAATTCAAAAGAATGACTAAGGCAAAAATAATAAAAGAGAAGAAACCCCACTAACTTTAAAACCCGAAAAGGGTGACTTAGGCAAAAGTTAGGATAAATAAAGAAGTATAAAGAGAAAGAAAAGAGCTCGCTAAGTTGCAACCTAAAATAATGACTTGGACAAAAATTAGAGCGTATGAGATTAACTAGTACTATATTTACCTAAAGAATGAGTGGGTTCCCCACCAGACCAAGATCAATGTCAAGATTTTGAGATGACTCTCCAAGCCGAGCCAAAGGGAGAACAATTAGAAATGGAACACAATCACTCCACATTTGATCTACAATTGACAAAGGCTTGATCATCAATGTCAATCGGTGCGAAGCACTAGCTCATGATGCAAGAAGAGACAAATCACAACCAAAATGGGTGTAATGGCTCAAGCTCTATGCCAGCTCTAATAAAGACAACAGTGGCAAAATGCATACTCTTAGTTCATTTGATGGGATATTAGTCACTAGAATCCCAAGCAAAGAAATGATCAATGAAGTGGGATCAATATCCAGTCAAGGCACCACGATAATCCCATCGACAACCAGTCTCTTACCAAAGTGACCATAAACTCCTCATACAATGTGTCGAACTATCCTTAGGATTTTACAAAATAAAAACACAGTGCCGATGAAAAAGTGTCAATTTGTCATAAAGAGCCATCAAGATCACCTAGAGCTCAATGCTCCTAACAGCTCAACTATATCTCTACCTTAGCCGGACACCATGACTAAAATAAGCCTCTCAGCCCTCAAAATGGTGATCTATGCGAGCTTGTTGCATTACCTTTACATTTGATGCATGCGTATCATGCATACATATCATGCATAGTTTTCTTTAATGGTGTTTTTTGTTTGAAACTTACAAGATCAGGGGAATTCTAAGTTTTTGCTTCCACGAGCATCATTCTTATCGCTTCATATAGATTCCCATCTTCTAAAGTTTTCTACCCAAATCTATGGAAGACAATGGGTCTACAGCACACAACAATTAGTTTTAAAGGATGAAACTTGGGACAAGGTCCCATAATAAGAGGCCATAAAAGAGAACAACTAGGGCAAAGCCTATAACACCCACCGCCCAATCCTGGAGGACCAAACGACGAATGCCACATTCAGTGCCGGAATACCGTCTTATCTTACTTAATAAATCTAAATCATATATCAAAAGTGGCTAAGTTTTCATTAGGAGGCAAGTATTATATTTTTTTAAAAATAAAATAAAAGTTTTAAAGAAATTTCTACGAAAAATTCGCAAGAGTTTTCCCTAAAAATCGACTTGCCACAAAAAGAAAACAGATACACTTTCAATATTTATTCCTCCAAACCTCCAAAACTCCAATCAATACAATAGATCACGCAGCACTTCTATATAATCTTAACAATCATCTTAGATTCTATTTTAACATAGTATCATCAATTTAAGAAAATAAATGCTAATGATCATTCACTTTAAATTCTCATATAGATAAAGTAATATAAATAATCTCAAATTGTTATAAAATAATATAAAATTAGAGAGAAGAAAGAGAAGGAATAGAGAGAAAAATATGGGAGAGAATGCGATCAATCTTATTATTGATGAGAAGCCACATATATATAATTACACAAGTGAAATCCTAATAGAATCCTCCACAAATTAGGAAGATAGAGTTTGCAGTAATTAACACTACAGACTTCTAGCTCATATAGGACATCCACTTATTTCATAACACTCCCCCTTGGATGTCCATTCTTTAAATAATATGCCTCGTTAAAATCTTACTAAGAAAAAAACCCTATGGGAAAAAAAAATCTTAGTGAAGGAAAAAGAGTACATTATTCTTTTCTTAAATACGCGTTGAAATACTGCCTTATTAAAAACCTTTACCAGGGAAACCCGGTTGGACAAAACCTTGGTTAAAGGGAAAAAGAGTATAGTGCGTATTTACTCCCCCTCATGAAGATAAATCTTGATATCTTTATGCAGTCCAATTTTGTGCATCAATTCTCCAAAACTTGTGGTAGAAGTATAAAGTATGTCGACGAACAAATCAACAATATTGTCGCTTGACTGATTAAACTTTAATATCACCATTCTTTTGGGAGATCATGAATAAAGAAAAATTTTTTGGTGAAGTACATTTTTCTTGCTCCTCCAACATGTCCTTATAATATTGTAGAAATTTCTTTTTGGATAAATAGACCGCACGCACTTTTCATCTTTCTTCATGAGTTGCTCAAACATCTGCATGACTAAATGAAGTAGTAGTAATGCTTCATCCCTTGAATGCCATGAAATAATTGTACCTCCACATGTAAGTGAATTGCTTGATTATAATCTAACATAATGTGGATTACACAAGTAACTTGCATTTTCATAGCCAATCAAAACTGAGTTTGACATGTTAGTTATAACATAAATCATATATATATATATATATATATATATATATATATATATATATATATATATATACCATGGAGATGTCAAAATATATGTTTAACTCCATTTAATTTCTTCATATCCAGGAAAAACTATATCCTGCTAATAAAGTTTATAAAAATCAAGCCAAGTATGAGTAGCAAGATACATTAGCACCCTTATTGCACTAAGATATGGTACTTCAGGACCAAAAATTCTTCATAATTTTCTCAAAATGAAAAATGGTCATCTTCTCATCAAATGACCCCACCGTTATCCTCATAAAATCATTTGAATAACTTAGTCATATATGTAGAGTCATAGGAAAAATCTCATTTATGAAATGCTCGATCTTCAGGTCGAGACAAAACTTTATATTTCCAATATCTTTCATCTTAATCTTTTGCCTTAAGGAATTTATAATCTTTGAAAGCTCTTCAAGAGTTCCAATAATGTTCATAAACCAAATAATGACAATTTCATATTTAAATATCTCTATGAACATATATCACTTATCAAGAGATCACCTTACTCATGATAGTATACAAAGTAAATATCAAGAGTATACTTTCAATAATAAATATTATAAAAAGAATATAATCATAAAATGATATTATATTTTCTTGGCCATAAACATCATTAAGGCAATTATATCATAGGTATTGAGATTTCTTTAATCCATATAGAAATCTTGAATATATTTATTGGGGTCTCGATTTGCTTGCTTCTAGCAATTTTTTCATATTTCATGGATATCATTATCCACTAATCTATGTAGAACCCTATAATATTAGTTGATAAATTTCTCGAGAATTTAACTTTTATGCTTCAAGTAATAATATCTCCATCAGGTTAGATATCAATAGGCAATCATAATTCATTAGACGCATTTTGGATTTTCATAATTTGCCAGACTAATTAAATAATTGCATCCACCATATAAGAGTATTTATCTTCATAATCAATGCCAGTTACTTGCGAAAAACTTGTGCGACAAGTTTGCTTTATATCTCATGACCCCATTACAATTTCGCACAAATACATATTTGTATTCTACTGGCTTGACATCTCTTGATGACCATAAAATTTCAAAATTTACTTTCAAGTAAATTTAAATGCCACATGCGTCATTCTATTTTGGCCAATCAATTTTATGTCTATATTCTCCAATAGACTAAACTCAAGATCCTCATCATTTTTCACAATTTCAAGTGCTATAAAATATTGTTGACATTTCTTTTATATTGGTTCCATCTTACCGGACATGATATAATTTATAAAGATCTCATAATTTTCATTTATTTTAGGTACCTGAGTTTCTTCGAGAAACTTATTAGTCATGTCTAAGATCTCTTCTAGATTTTATTTTTCTAGAACTTGACCATCTTAAATATTTGCTCCTTTTCTTTCATCTTTGGAACCAATCTATCATGCTTCAGGCATATCATAAATCCATTAACATAGGCAGTTTGTCTTTCAGGGACTTCAATCATAATAGGAGTAATTTGCAGCTAGTATGTGAGATTTAATTATCTCCTTTTGAATCAGTAAATATCTCTGGCAACTAATTTGCAAAATCTTGCTACACTGTCTTATATGAGGATCAAGATATAATAACGATAATTCTTTTCTCACTAATTTATTCTTCTAGCTGCTTATTTTCTCCCCCTAATGTCGGGATCCATAACAATTAACAAATTTGGCATATATAACTTTCTAATTTGAAAGTTCTAAATATTTAATTATAGATTATACCCGACATATATTTTCAAGCTCATTTGAGGATCCATCTTAGTGCGTTATGGTGGAGCAATTAGAACATATACCGCACATTTAAAATTCATTGATGGGTAATGTTTGGTTCCTTATCCAAAACCAATTATAAATGTGATAACTTATTTGGCTTGATGCGAATAAATATTATTAAATTTAATGGCACGACCTTCTAAAAGTAGGGATCATCATTCTCATAATAATCCTAGCAATTAATTGCACTTATTTAACAAATGATTATACTAAATCATCTTGAGCACAAATAAAAACAATAACGGGTTGCCTTATAATTATTTCAATTAACACATACGCATTAAAGGCCTGATGTGTAAATTCACAATCATTCTCAAGCTTAAATAGCATAATCTGAAAATTGTATTCTTAATCAAATTATTTGCACAAATAATCACGCAAACTTCTGGTTGCACATTTATAATAATCTTTGCAAACTTCAAGTTGCAAATAATAAAAATGTACTATATTTTGGATCGATGCACCCATAATATATCCAAAGGAATTCATATATAATTTCCCTTTATACATTCCAGAGAACACAAATAGTTCGACTTGAACTCTTCGTGATTGCTCAATAATTAATTTGCTTTGAGAACGAATTAAGCATGAAAAATTCTTTAAATTTGAAGAAGCTTTTGGTTCTTCAATAAATATCCACATAAGTATTAAACTTTCCTTTTCGCATCATTATTGATCGGGATGGTCCAACCGATTATGCCAAGTAATAAAGTACTTATATTTGTAAACTTTCAGTTTACAATCATATTTATTTCAATCATTATCTTTATATGATATCCATTATAATGAATATCTTTGAAATAATGCATTATGCACATTCTTCTAGGTAGTAATACTTGCTCTTCTGGAGCATTTAAATTTTCTTTTACTACCAAAGCCAAATTTACTTTTCAATATTTTGGTGTACAATAAGTATATACTAATATTCATATATGCCACATTTATTCGTACCACTTCTGGTGGTATTTATACTTAATTATGTGGCCATCATAATTGTTAAGATCATTATTTCAACTGTGATCTTATTGATACTCTGACGATAAGTAAATCTTTTTCATTGTTCATGTCTATACCCAATATCATTTATTATTGCATTCACTTCAGTGAATGCATCAAATCTGGTTGAGTGGATTTTGCTACTCCCATGTCCAATATTATATGTAATTTCATTCGTTTCAAGGAATGAAGAAAATCCAATTGGACAAACCTCATAATATTAATTGGGAGCTCAATACTTTGCTGAAAAGACATGAACAAATCCAGAGTTTATTGTAAAACTTTTTCTCTTGATATTGCTACTTTAGGAGCATATTCAAGGTATATATATTCATTGATAATTCTAAATCAAGGGCTAATATAGCACCAAATATAATAACGATGATATCTTAATTATATTTAAAATAAATCAATTCATGAAATTTGTACCACATGAATAATATATAACAAAACAAAATAATCCATATGGATAATATATACTAATATATAGCAATAATTGTAATAATAAAATAATTACCTTAATACTGCAAAATTATAATCACTTACAGTTTGACAAACTTTGTTATAATAAATACATGCATCCATGATGAGCTCTTGGTAATTGTACCTATCTTTCAAACCATTTCGAAGAACAAACATATATTTAATTATCAATTATTCAATAGAAAAATTATTGCCCTTTTATTATTTTGATTAAATTCTTAGTTTCCTTCTTTGATCGTGTCTCCAAATCCATTACATCCAAATATTTTCATCAGCTTACATCCAAATAGAAAAATTATTGCCCTTGTACTATTTTGATTAAATTCTTACTTTCCTTCTTTGATCTTGTCTCCAAATCCATTACATCCAAATATTTTTATCAACTTATATTCATAAGAAATAATTCTTGCCCATAATAGAAAAAAAAAAACATAAATTCAAGATTTATAAAATTTAAAATCATAAGAATTACTATAACAAAATAAAATAATTATATTGATTAGAAAATATACCATAAAAAGAATTGAATATCAAATAAAAATTTGATATGGCATGTGAGATGATATAAAAATTAGATCAAGAAACTAAAATCATATCATATTAATCACAGATTGCAAAATTAGATGAAATAAAACAATAAAGAAATTTAGATCTTTAAATCAATAAATAAGAATAGTATTATCACGAAGCTTATACATTGCTTTCCGATTACCCACTCTCAATCACAAATCAAAATTCAATTTTTGAGTCATCATAGTATCCCATTTTTTACAATATATAATTATTATGTTATAAGCAAATTATTACTTATTATAATCAAATAAACGAAAAGAAACATGTGGCCAGTATATAATTCGCCTCAAAAATAAAAATAAGCTCATAAATTTGGCCAAGAAATGGCCATCTTTCGGTGGTTGTCTCTATAGCATACAAAAATCAATTACTCAACAATATTCAAACACAGATGATAGCTTTAAGAAAGGGTATATAAAGTTACCTTTTAAATATGAACAAATTTGAATTACACCAACCTTAATTTTGACTATCGCAAACCATAAGTTGTCCTCTCTTTAAGTAATTTAATAAAAAGAGTGATAGCATAAAAATCGCAGTAGTGGAACAAATCGTGCTGATAACGTGTTATAAAATAATATAAAACTAGATAGAAGAAAGAGAAAGAATAGAGAGCAAAATATGGGAGAGAATGTGATCGATCTTATTATTGATGAGAAGTCACATATATATAGTTACACAAGTAAAACCCTAATAGAATCCTCCACAAATTAGGAAGATAGAGTTCGCAATAATTAACACTACAGACTTCTAGCTCATATAGGACATCCACTTATTTCATAACACAAATCGCATTAATTTTACAACTCAATATTTACAACCTCAAACTTTTTACAATATTTTATACATGCCATTTTTATATTTCCAAATATATCCTACCCTAAACACAGTTTCTTTTCTGATGCTACGGCTCCCATCTTCAGGTAGCATCCACCACTCACAACCTGCGCATGATGAAAATCAACGCGCTGAGTGAAAGACTCAGTGGTGCTAAATAAAATACTTGAACATATTTCATATGAAATGCTTAGAAATAAATCATAAAATTCCAATCATATTAAAAATACTTAAAACGTAAGTCATATGAAAACTTAACCATAAGTTATCAAAATCATAAATATATATATAAAGTGTTCATTTAAAATACATTTTCATACTTTCAGTTAAAACATAGCAAAAGTATTTTTAACATCCAAAACATATGTTTCATTATTTTCATTATATCTTGGGGCTCAAACATACCAGGAGAAACAATAATAGATCTGATTCCATATCGTAACATATTTGGCGATAGGTTGCTAACCATATCATAAACGCATTAAAGCCTACTTATACATAATAAGCGCGTCCGCTTAAACATAAGGACTGATAACCCTAGCATATGATCATAGCTCATATCATATCATAATGGCATTAAAGCTGAGCATGCTCATCTCACATAAATGAATCATATCATATCACATTTCAACCAAAGTACATAAGAGCCCAAAACAAATCCATTTCTTTATAAATAATCTTATTTCTCATTCATAATTTCTTAGCAAAACATTTCATAACTTAATACTTTTTATTTCAAAATTTCTTTACTTACAACTTGTGAAATTCATCAAAACTATTTATATTCCAATCCAAAATCATGCTTTCACAACACTCTTATACACATAACCCTAAAATACTTAAAATCCATATTTGAAGAAACAAGAGCATGCCTTACCACCTTAGGGTGGTTCAGCCTCCTTATGTCAACAAGAGGGGAAAGAGATTTCTTCCCTCAAGTTACCATTTTTCAAGTTAAAAGTACTTAGTTAAAACATTAAAAACTTTTACTTAACACATTTAGTCTTACAAGCTTATTTTTACACATTTGAAGCTTTTTTTAAGTCTTGAAAAATTATCAAACCTTTGTATTCAAGAAAGAGATTTTAACCATCATTAAATTACTTATTAACAAACTCATTTAAGTTAAAATCAAGCATTAAAATCAAAGGAAACATAGTTTCCTTCACCTACTTAGGTTCGGCCACTTCTTCCAAATCAAAGGGAAAATGTTTCTTTCCAAAGTAACCACATTAATCTTAAGGGAGACCATTCAAGAACACATTAAAAACATAAAAACACAAAAGCATGAAACAAAACCAAGGGCCCTTCCTCTTAAAGAGGTTCGGCCACTCTTGGTTAAAGGGGAGAGAGATGTTTCTCTTCCCATTCAAACATTCTTTCATGCTTAGAAATCGTAGAAATTCATATAAAAATAATCAAATGTTCAATTCCCCCAACACAAACACAAAATCTTCAAAATCATTCAAAACCTCAAAATTGAAACTTGAAGAAAACGAAGGGGAAATGAAGTAATAATGCACTAACCTTTAGAATAAGCTTTAAGAAGCTTAGAAAGCTCTAGTCTTTGGCTATTTCCTTGCCTTTGATGGAGGGTTCTCTAACTTCTTCAAAGTAGGAAAATTACCCATTAAAATCAAAAATTAACAAAAGAAATAGATAGAGCATGATTTAATGCATAAACTACAAGTCTGAACCTTGAATTCTACTTATTAATTCACAATCTCACAATTTCACAACTCACTTGTTCTTGGTGGAGACTCAAATTCATTAGCTTAAAACTTCAAATTCTTACTCCTAAACTTGAGTCTTAGTGTTTATTTGCTATTTCAAAGCTTAAACTAGGTGATTTGGTGAAGTTTTGAAGTAGAGAAATGAGAGAAAATGGAGAAGAAGAAGGAGGAGAAGTTGGCGTGGAAAATGAGAGGAAGAAGAAAGAGGAATAGTGTTGCTTGGTGAGTTGTCACTTTAAGTGGCAAAGTCAAACTTGTCTACTTGATTTTATGCAATGAATGGCTATGATCAAGTCCTTAGTATTCTCATCCAAAGGCTCTAAATATTCATCAAATAATTCTCTTCTAATTATTATTTAATTC
>CANUEX010160202.1:0-17362 GCA_948099535.1 Jatropha multifida | reverse complement strand
ACGGTGGCACTTCCACAGGCCACGATTGTGTTTGGTGGGTGGCGCTTTCAAAGGCCACGATCGAATCTGCTTACATTCATTCGGTATGGGTACGAGCCTTAAATAAAAAAAAATGAAATTTTATTTCATCATAAAGAAACCCGAAATATAATTTGGTATTTGTGACATTTCTTATCCATATTGAGTTTGGTTTAAATTTTGAGGTGTGAATTTCTTTATTGATTTTTCGAAATATTAGGATTTAACTAATACGCTTTCGGAGTTTATTATACATATTTTTGAAAGTGAGCATTTTAAAACATATTTGAGATTTGTTACCTTGGTATTCTTGGTTATTTTAGTTTATAATTATTTAGCACTATTGAGTCATCCACTCAGCGCGTTGATTTTTATCATGCGCAGGATGTGAGCTGTGAGTGCTACGTGAAGACTAAAGAGGCAGTATCAGAGTAGAAGTGTAGCTTTTTGGTACGACATGTATATTAATGTCAATTATGGCATGTATAGACTTGTTGTAACAATATTGGGTTGTAAATATTGAGAATGTAAATTATGAGATTGGTGGATATTATAAATATCATTATTTGATTATATGTTTAGTGTATGGAAGATGAAATATAAATTTTTGGTATAAATGGTGAAATATTATGTTGGTAATTAATTAAATTAATATAACCTCTAGAAGTGCTGCGTGATCTTTGAAATAATTTGGAGTTGAGTTTTGGAGGTTGATATTGGAAGTGTGTAAATTTTCTTTTTGTGGCAAGTAAATTTTTAGGGGAAATTCTTGCGAAATTTTCGTAGGAATTTCCTTGAACTTTATTTTGAAATTTTTAAATTACTTGCCTCCTTATGAAAATCTAACCACTTCTAATATATGATTTAGAGTTAGTGAGTGACATAAGACAGTGCTCCAGCACCGAATGTGGCATCCACTGACTGGTCCTCCGGGATTGGGCGATGGGTGTTACATTTAGTGGTATTAGAGCATAGGTTTAGCCGATTCTAGGATATATGAATTGGTGTGAGAGTTATCTGATTTGGAGTAAATATATATATGTGTTTTAAGTTAAATACATTTCATAATAGTCTGTTTTGGGAACTTCTCTCTGATGCGAACCTGTTGGTCTTTGTAGGTGTTGAGTATGTCACAGCATCTGTCTGATGAGGAGGTGGACAATTATACCCCTCCTGAGGGTGCTATGTTAGAGGGTGCTATGCCAGCTGGTAGTGCTACTAGTGGTGTTTCAGGTTCTGATATAGAGCGTGCCTCGGCTGCGGGGCAGGCTGCTGCGGTTCCTGCAGGGCCTAATTAGGGTGATCTAGTTTAGCAGTTGATAGCTGCTTTGAGGCAGGTTGCAGGAGCAGTTCCCCAGGCTCTAGTCGCACCAGCCCCTGTTCCAATTCATCCCCCGATAGAGAAACTGAGGAGGTATGGTGTTGTTGACTTTATGGGTCGGAAGGATGATGATCCTTCCGCAGCAAAGTTTTAGCTCCAAGCTACCGAGAGGATTTTGGAGCAGATGCAGTGTAGTCCCTGGGATAGATTGACTTGCGCTACTTCCTTGCTGAAGGAGGAGACTTATTTATGGTGGGAGTCTGTGATCAAGACAGCGAGAGCCGAGGATGTTACTTAGGATTTCTTTCTCACTAAGTTTCAGGAGAAGTATGTGGGGCAGCTATATACAAATCAGAGAATAGCAGAGTTCCTCGAGCTCAGGCACGGTCGGATGACCGTATTAGAGTATGAGCGGGAGTTTCTACGACTGAGTAGGTACGCCGCTAAGTTAATCCCTACTGAGGGAGATCGATGTAAGCTGTTCAGGAAGGGACTATTGGATGAGTATAGGATGCATTTGATATCCCAGCCTCACACCACATTGGCTCCTTTGGTGAAGGCTACTTCTGAGTTGGAGATTATCTGGATGGAGAGACAGACTAGAGTGTAAAGGACCCAAAAGGGTAGTCAGCATAAGAGGTTTAAGAGTGCTATGTCTGGACAGAATTCTAGGGCTCAGTCTAGTAGTAAGAGGTTTAGCGGTGGACTACAGATGGGGGTCAGACCAAGTCAGAGAGTTAGCCAGGATATATTTACAAGATCAGCTCCTCAGGCTATGTTTGTTGCCAGTGGTGGAGGTGTTGCATGGCTAGGTATATCAGCTTGCACTCAGTGTGGCAAGAGACATGTTGGGGTCTATTGGGGAGAGTCGAGAGCTTATTTTAGATGTGGGTCCACAGAGCATATGGTCAGGGATTGTCCTTTGGTAGCTACTAGTCCAGCTTAGCAGGTTGGGAGGCCAGCTCCCTATGTTCAAAGGGGCAGGGGTAAAGGCTGTGGTGAGGCACATGCTATTAGGAGTCAGAGGCCAGTGTCTGAGACAATGGATAGGCCAGAGGTTAGAGCACCAGCGAGGGCTTATGCCATCAGGACTAGGGAGCAGCAGGATGCTTCAGATGTCATAACAAGTGCCTTCTCCATCTTTGACTCCCTTGTACTTGCTTTGATTAATTCGGGCTCCACGCATTCATACATATGCATACATGTGGGTAGATTGGGTAGTATGCATGCTGACACCCTAGAGCACAGTGTTGAGGTTACTAGTCCTTTGGGTCAGAGTGTAGTAGTTGATTGGGTGTATAGAGATTACCCTTTAGTCATTCATGGGCTTGTATTTTCGAGTGATTTGATAGAGTTGCCTTTCTAAGAATACGAGATGATTTTAGGTATGGATTGGCTATCTAGACATGGAGTGATTATGGATTATAGGAATAAGAGGATTACACTTCAGACTGCGTCTGGAGAGGAGATTGTTGTTGTGGGTGAGAGGAAGGATTACCTCTCTAATATTATTTCAGCTAGTACCGCTAGGAGGATGATACAGCATGGCTGTGAGGCATTCCTAGCTTGTGTACTTGAGCCTAAGTAGAGAGCCCCCTACGAGAGAGGTTGAGTTTAGTATCGAGGTTATGCCGGGTACCGCGTCGATATCCATTGCTCCATATCAGATGGCTCTGATTGAGTTGAGAGAGTTAAAGATCCAGCTTCAGGAGTTGCTTGACAAGGGTTTCATACAGCCTAGTTTATCCCCTTGGGGTGCTCCAGTGTTGTTTGTGAAGAAGAAGGATGGTACTTTGAGACTGTGTATTGACTACAGGCAACTTAATAAGGTGACAGTAAGAATCATTATCCATTGCCTCAAATAGACTATTTTTTTGATTAGTTGAGAGGGGCCACTATGTTTTCAAAGATTGACTTGAGATCTGGGTATCATCAGTTGGGCGTTAGAGAGTCCGATGTGCCTAAGACTACTTTTAGGACCTAATATGGCCACTATGAGTTTTTGGTGATGCCATTTGGGTTGACTAATGCTCCAGCAGTATTTATGGATCTGATGAACTGGGTCTTTCATCCTTACTTGGATCAGTTCGTGGTAGTGTTTATTGATGATATTTTGGTGTACTCTTCGACTAGAGAGGATCATGATCACCACTTGCAGATAGTTCCGCAGACTTTGAGAGATTGGCGGTTATATGGTAAGCTTAGTAAGTGTGAGTTTTGGTTAATAAAGAGTGCCTTTCTAGGGCATATTGTTTCTACCGAGGGTATTCGGGTGGATCTGAAAAAGATTGAGGCAGTGCTTGATTAGAAGCCACCTAAGAATGTTACTGAGATCCGCAGTTTCTTAGGTTTGGCTGGTTATTATCGGAGGTTTGTCAAGGGGTTTTCTCTTATTGCAGCCCCTTTGACTAGACTTCTTCGTAAGGATGTCCATTTTGAGCAGATTGATAGATGCCAGAGAAGTTTTGAGAGGCTTAAGGCGATACTTACTGAGGCTCCAGTGTTGACACAGCCAGCCCCAGGCAAACCATATGACGTTTGTAGTGATGCTTCACATAATGGTCTGGGTTGTGTGCTTATGCAGGAGGGAAAGGTAGTTGCTTATGCTTCTCGACAGCTTAAGCCACATGAGCAGAACTACCCTACCCATGATTTGGAGTTAGTAGCCATTGTGTTTGCCCTAAAGATTTGGAGGCATTATCTGTATGGTGAGAGATGTCACTTGTTTACAGATCATAAGAGCCTTAAGTATCTGCTTACGCAAAGAGAGCTTAAATTGAGGCAACGTAGATGGTTAGAGCTACTTAAGGACGATGACTTCACCTTTGATTACCATCCAGGTAGAGCTAATGTAGTTGTTGATGCTTTGAGCAGGAAGTCCTTGGTTGCCCTTCGTGCGATGAATGTTCAGTTATCTGTGGATAGAGATGGTGCTCTTGTAGTAGAGCTTATGGTGAGACCTAGCCTACTTTGGCAGATTAGAGATGCACAGTAGGGTGATGAGACTATTGCTAAGTGGAAAGGTTTAGTCAGAGAGGGTAAGAAGAGGAGGTTTGAGATTAGAGATAATTACTTGTACTTTGGAGACCAGATTTGTGTGCCTAAGATCCTAGAGTTGAGGAGGAGTATCTTAGAAGAGGCACATAGTAGTCCGTATTCCATGCATCCAGGTAGTAATAAGATGTACCAGGATTTGAAGGTATAGTATTGGTGGCCGGCTATGAAGAGGGACATTGCAGGTTTTGTATCGAGATGCTTGACCTTTCAGCAGGTTAAGGCAGAGCATCAGGTCCCATCGGGTTTGCTACAGCCTATCTCTATTTCTGAGTGGAAATGGGATATGATCACCATGGATTTTGTGGTTGGTTTGCCTACTACACCTAGGAAGAAAGATGCTATTTGGGTCATAGTCGATAGATTGACTAAGTCAACGCATTTTCTGCCTGTCAGGACTGACTACACTTTGGAGTAGTATGCAGAGCTCTACATTGATGAGATTGTGAGATTGCATGGAGTTCCTTCTTCAATTATCTTTGATAGAGATCCGAGGTTTACTTCGAGGTTCTAGAAGAAGTACATGAGGCCCTGGGTACTAGACTGCATTTCAGCACAACCTTCCATCCGCAGATAGATGGTCAGTCAGAGTGGGTGATTCAGATTCTTGAGGATATCTTGAGGGCTTGTGTGATTGAGTTTGAGGGTAGTTAGGAGAAGTGTATTCAACTGGTTGAGTTTGCCTATAATAACAGTTAGCAGTCGAGTATTCAGATGGCTCCATTTGAGGCTTTATATGGTAGGAGGTGTAGGACACCTCTATGCTGGACGAAGCTTAGTGAGGGTAAGATAGTGTGTCCTGATTTGATCGGAGAAGCAAAGGATAAGGTTAGAGTCATAAGGGAAAGGTTAAAAGTGGCTTCAGATAGTCAGAAGTCGTATGCCGACCTTAAGAGGAAAGATATTGAGTACTCAGTGGGTGATAGAGTATTCTTGAAGGTGTCTCCATGGAAGAAAGTTCTGAGATTCGGTAAGAAGGGTAAGCTTAGTCTTACGTTTATAGGTCCATACGAGATTTTAGAGCGTTTGGGACCCTTAGCCTATAGACTAGCTTTACCACCAGACCTAGATCGGATATATAATGTCTTTCATGTATCTATGCTACGGAGGTACCGATCAAATCCTACATATGTTATTTCAGTTGAATCAGTCACCATCGAGCCAGATTTGACGTATGAGGAAGAACCCATAAAGATACTTGCTAGAGAGGTTAAGGAATTAAGGAATAAGAGAATACCTCTAGTGAAGGTCCTATGGAGGAATCATAAGACAAAGGAAGCCACGTGGGAGCGAGAAGATGATATGCGACAGTAGCATCCTGAGTTATTTACATCAGGTAAAATTCGAGGACGAATTTCTTTTAAGGGGGGAGAACTGTAACAGTCCATTTATTTAGTGTCTTTTTTCAGTGTTGGTAATAGTGATTTATCGGTCTGTGAATAATACCATCGGTCTAGGACTTGGTATTATTTCGGTCTGAAAAAATTACTACATGTGTCTAATATTTTATTTAATATTTTTGGAACATGTTTGCATGATTTAGGTGGGTAGAAAATATTTCATGAATATTTTTGGAGAATTAAGGTATTTAATGAATAATGATTTTTAGTGTAGTATGTTAAGGAATAATAGAGGAATTATTTTTATGGAGTTAATTTAATTAATTTGTGGAGTTAAATAATATTTGAAAGAGAATTATTTAAGGAATATTTAGAGTCATTAGATGAAAATACCTTGACTTGATCTTAGCCCTTCATTTGGCATAAAATGAAGAAGCCAAGTTTGACTTTGCCACGTCATTTTACTACTCATCAACACTTTCTCTTTCTTCTTCATCCTCTTCCAGGCCACTTCTTCTTCTTCTTCTTCTTCTTCTTCTTCCTCCATTTTCTCTCATTTCTCTACTTCAAAACCTCACCCAAATCACCTAATTAAGCCTTGGATTAGTAATCAAACCTTAAGAACTAAGCAAAAGGAGTTGGAATTTGGAGTTTCTAAGCTTTTCTTCAATTTCTCTACCTCTAAACTACCTTAAAATAGACAAATTAAACCAAAGATTAGTGGTTAAACTTGAAGAAACAAGTTAAGAAAGCGATATTTGGTGATCCTAAGCAAGGGAATTGGAGAAAAGCTTCACAACAAGTTGTGAAATTTGAATTTGTGAATTAATAAGTAGAATTCAAGGCTTAGAAATGTAATTGATGCATTAAATCATGCTCCAATTTTTTGATTTGCCATTTCTTGATTTTTATGTTAATTTTTCCTACTTTGAAGAGGTTGGAGAACCATCCTCCAAAAGGAAGGAGAAAGCCAATGATTGAGGCTTTCCAAGGTTAATCAAGCTTGTTTTGAAGGTTAGTGCAATAATATTTCCCTACCCCTTTCATTTTCTTTAAGTTTCCAATTTTTAGGTTTTAAGTAAATTTTGAAGATTTTGTGATTTTGATGGAGAATTGTTTAATTGGTTGTTTTTATACGATTTTCCATATTTTCTAAGCATGATGAAATGCTGGAATGGGAAGAGGAACATTCCCTTTTCCTTGTCCCACACTTGGCCGAACCTCCTTAGGATGAAGGGCATGGGTTTTTGCTTCATGTTTTTGTTTCTTTTTTATGTTAATGAGTTTGTTTATAAGTAATTTAATGGTGCTTTAAATCACTACTTGGTATTTTAATGTTTAAGTATTTTTCCAAGACTTAAAGAAAGTTTAAATGTGTAAAAGATTAGTTTTAAGACTTAATGTTTTAATGTCTTGATTAAGCATTTTTGGCTTAAAAAATGGTATTTGGTGGAAAGGAATCTCTTTCCCCTTCATTGACCTAAGCAAACTGAACCACCCTAAGGTGGTAAGGCATGTTTTTGGTTCCTTAAATGTTGATTTTTAAGTATTTAAAGCTATGTATATAAGTGTATTGTGAAAGAATGGTTTTTGGTTGGAACATGAGTAGGTTTTGATGAATTTTAGAAGTTGTAAGTGAAGGAATTTTTTAAATAATAAGTATTAAGTTATGAAATGTATTGCTAAGGAATTATGTATAAGAAATAAGATTATTTGTAAAAGAATGGATTTGTTTTGGGCACAAGTATACATGATTGAAATGTAGTAAGATTAGGTTTATTCCGGTTATGAGTATGCTCAGCTTGATGCCTTTTTATTATATTATAAGCTATGATCATATGATAGGCTCTAGATGCCTTTCTGGATAAGCTGACGCGCTTATTTTTTGGTGGCGCTTTCACAGGCCACATCCGGTGGCGCTATGACAGGCTAATTTTCTAGTGGCGCTTTCATAGGCCACATCCGATGGCATTTTCACAGGCCAAATTTCTATTTCTGATATCTACGTAATCGAATTTGATTATATTTCTCTCAGAATATATATGAGCCTTTAACTAAGAATAAACTCTATTTTGTTATAAAAGAAAATGGAAATATATTTGTATTTGTGGAATTTGTAAAATGGAAATATATTTGTTTACATTGAATTTTTCTTACATTTGTCAAATTATGAATTTATTTTTAAGAATGAACTTCTTTATGACTTTTGGAATATTTTAATTTAATTTGTACGTCTTTGATATTTATTCTATATTTGATTTAAGTATTTTAAATTACTTTTAAGGTTTGTTGCTTAGGCAACCTCTGCTATTTTTTCAATGAATTATTTAGCACCACTGAGTGATATACTCAGTGCGTTGATTTTTGTCGCGTGCAGTGTAATACCCTAATTTTTAAATAAAGTATTATATTCTAAATATTGTATGAATTAAGTAAATAAATAATAAAGGAGTATTTTACAAAATATGAAACATATTTGAAACATTATTGAAATGCAAGAAAATAAGATTTGTAAGGAATATAGGAGATCCTAAAACTATTAGACGTATAATAATATAAATGCATATATACATATATCTTAATATGAAAATTCAAGAATTTAAACGAATAAAACTCTAAATCAAATAAGTTTAAGTAATAAAAAAATGACCAAAAATGGCACCTAGACTACTACTTAACCAAAGTGACTAAATGGGATAAAAGGAAAATTTTATTCATATAAGTGATAGCTTAATATTTGCACAACACATTACATAATTCATCCTTCTAAATTATGAAAATAAGTGTACTGAAAAAGTAATTGTCTTGTCATCTGTTCATATTTTCATTTTAGACGTAGCTTTCCCATTTCATTTTCTTTTCTCCATTATTTGCTTCTAAATTATGTAAATAAGTGTACTGAAGAAGTAATTATCTTTTCATCTATTCATATTTTCATTTCAGACGTAGCTTTTCCATTTCATTTTCTTTTCTCCATTAATTGCTAGAAGATATCAAATAATTCAATCTCTAATTAATGAAAGGGAGACATATGTATTTAAGAAGAGATTATATTTTCATTGATTCACACCTCCATTAAAATTTAATTTTCTCCCTTTCATATTAATTTTTTTCCTTTCACATTTTTCTTTCAATCAATCTAACAATTATTAGAAATCAATCATCATAAAATACCAAGTGACTCAGCATCTAAATTAAGAAAAAGTAAGTTGTGGTTTAGAAACTTTGCTGCTTGTTTATTTATTTAAAATAATAAATTGTTTGGATCATTTATCTTTGTTATTTCATAATAAATCTGCACTAATAACCAAGCCAGTACGTGCCTCTGGCATAGAATGTGTCACCTCTTGTCTGGCCTTGTGGGGTCAGAAAGGGGGTGTGACATCTAGTGGTATCAGAGCAGCTGGTTTAGTTGATTCTGGTTTAATTTACTTGGTTTGACTATTTTGTTTAACTTATTTTGTTTAACTCATTTTGGTGATTGGGTTTGAGATTTGGAAGTGAGCTTATTACAGCTATTAGCACATGCCATTATTCTAGTATGGAATGAAACCTTACTCTGATACAGATCTTGTGATTTGTAGGATTGATATGATGTCTTCAGCTTCTGAGCACACCACTGATGAGGAGGTTAATAGTCATGTTCCTCCTAATGGTGTTGAGGCTGTGAATTCTATAGGTGAGCATGCATCAGCTGCAGGACCTGCTGCTAATGGTCCAGCGGCTTAGGGGTAGGATGTGTTTCTACAACAGCTTATAGATGTTCTTAGGCAAGTTGCAGGTCAGGCCCCAATGGTTTCAGCAACTGTCCCTCGACCCCCTATCGATAAACTGCGTAAGTACAGAGCAGAGGATTTCAAGGGCATAAAAGAGGATGATGCTAGTGCTACTGAGTTTTGGCTAGAAAAACACAGAGAGAGTGTTAGAGCAATTGCAGTGTTCCCCTATTGACAGTTTGATCTGTGCTACTTCCCTACTGAAGGAGGTAGCTTACCACTGGTGGTCTGCCAATTCGAAGACAGTCCAGGCTGAACAGAGAACTTGGAACTTCTTTCTAGCAGAGTTTAAGAAGTAGTATGTGGGTACACTGTTTGTCGAACAAAGAAAGGCAAAGTTCCTAGAGCTGAAATAGGGAAGAATGACAGTCTCAAAGTATGAGAGAGAGTTCATAAGATTGAGCAAGTATGCTTCTGAGCTCATACCTACTAAAGAGGACAGATGTAAACGGTTCAGGAAAGGACTTCATGATGAGTTGGAGTTTGGTCTGCTTCCCCATCATCATGCTCAGCTATCAACATTGGTGTCTAATGCCTTAAAGCTAGAGGAGATCATAAATAAATAAGAGAGCTGCAGGAAGAGGAATCAACAGAAGAGGTTTCACAGTGCACCGACCGGACAGACTTCTATAGCTTATACCTCTAATAAGAGGCATAGAGGGCCCCCATCATTAGGGCACAGGCAAGGACAAAGACAGGGTCAAAGTCGGCCATCTAGACAGACTCCCCAAGCTACCTCAGTGGCTAGTGTAGGTGTTGGTGGCAGAAGTGACTTAGCAGCTTGTGTTTCATGTGGCAAGAAACATCCAGGCATTTGCTGGAGGACCATAGGAGCTTGTTTGAGGTGTGGGTCCACAGAGCACATAATACAGGACTGCCCGAAGATCGCAGTTGGATTGGTCAGCAATCTGCTAGATCTACTCAGATAGCTCCTCGGAGCAAGGGTAGAGGTGTAGTTGGTACCGGTGGTTAGAGAGGATATTCAAAAATAGTGGATAGACCAGAGTCTAGAGCTCCAGCCAGAGTATATGCCATCAGAGGCAAGGAGGAGCAAGATGCACTAGATGTGATAGTGGGTATGTTCTTTATTCTTAGTACCTCTGTACATGTGTTGATAAATTTGGGTTCTACCCATTCCTATTTATCTATGCATTTAGGGGATTTGGGTGGTTTGCATGTTGATACTTTAGATAAAAAAATAGAGGTTACAAATCCCTTAGGGCATAGTGTTATTGTGAATCGTGTATATAGAGACTGTCCAATTATTATTCATGGTCACATTTTCTTGGGGGACTTGATCGAATTACCATTTCGAGAATTTAATGTCATCTTGGGAATGGACTGGTTACCCAGACATGGGGTGATGGTAGATTGTAGACATAAGAGGATTACCCTTCAGACACCTTTGGGAGAAGAAATTGTTTTTGTTGGAGAGAGGCTAGAGTTTCTCTCCAATGTCATCTCAGCTACTACTGCCAATAAGATGATACAGCATGGTTGTCAGTGTTTCCTAGCTTGTGTGCTCGAGCCTAAAAAGGAACCTCATAGTGTGTAGGATGTACCGACTATTCGGGATTTCGCTGATGTGTTTCTTGAGGATTTACTAGGGCTAGCTACAAATAGAGAAGTTGAATTCAATATCGAGGTGATTCCAAGTATCGCCTCGATATCTATTGCTCCATATCATATGGCACCTGTAGAATTAAAGGAGCTCAAAGTGCAAATTCAAGAATTTGTTGGACAAAGGCTTTATCCGCCCCAGTGTCTCTCCATGGGGTGCCCCTGTAATATTTGTTAAGAAGAAGGATGGAACTATGCGATTTTGTATCGACTACAGACAGCTGAATAAGGTGATAATCAAGAATAAATATCTATTGCCATGGATTTACAATTTGTTTGACTAGCTAAGAGGGGCTTGTGTCTTTTCAAAGATTGACTTGAGATCTAGATATCATCAGTTGAGGGT
The DNA here is from genome assembly GCA_948099535.1 of Jatropha multifida. NCBI lineage: Eukaryota > Viridiplantae > Streptophyta > Magnoliopsida > Malpighiales > Euphorbiaceae > Jatropha > Jatropha multifida. Next base: position 5,887 of record CANUEX010160202.1, on the reverse strand, counting down.
TAAGGAGTCAAATGTTCCTAAAACTGCCTTTTGAACTCGGTATGGACACTATGAATTCTTAGTGATGCCATTCGGGTTGACTAATGCTCTAACTGTTTTCATGGATTTAATGAACAGGGTTTTTCACCCATATCTTGACCAGTTTATGGTGGTGTTCATTGATGACATATTGGTGTATTCACGGACTGTAGCTGATCATGTTGTTCATTTGAGGACAGTATTGCAAACTCTAAGGGAAAAACAATTATATGCTAAATTCAGCAAATGTGAATTCTTGTTAATGGAGATAGCTTTTCTAGGGCATGTTATATTAGCTGAAGGTATCAAGGTTGATCCTAAGAAGATTGAAGCAGTGGTTGACTGGAAGTCGCCTAGAAATGTTGCAGAAATCAGAAGCTTTTTAGGCTTAGCACGATACTATAGGCGCTTCGTTAAGGGGTTTTCACTCATTGTTGCCCCTATGACAAGGTTACTTCGTAAGGATGTCAAGTTTGAATGGACGAAGAAATGTCAAGCTAGTTTCAACCAGTTAAAGAAGATGCTGAAAAAACCACCGGTGTTAATTCAGCCTGAGCCAGGCAAGGTATATGATGTTTATAGTGATGCTCCCCTTAACGGACTTGGCTGTGTACTTATGCAGGAAGGTCAAGTAGTTGCTTATGCATCAAGGCAGTTGAAGCCATATGAAAAGAACTATCCTACTCACTACCTGGAGTTAGAAGCCATTATTTTGGCATTAAAAATCTGGAGGCATTATTTATATGGGGAGAAATGTGGACTCTTTACTGATCATAAGAGTCTTAAATATTTGCTCATTTAAAGGGAGCTTAATTTACGATAATGGAGATCGCTTGACTTACTGAAGGACTATGATTTTACTATTGATTACCATCTTGGCAAGGCAAATGTAGTTGCAGATGCGCTTAGTAGGAATTCTTTGGTAGCTCTACTAGCAAAGAATACACACTTGTCGATAACTAGTGATGGGGTTATTGAGGCCGAAATGAGAATCAGGCCTAACTTTATTCAGTAGATTCAGGAAGCCCAATTGCTTGATGAGAAAATTTCCTTATGGAAAGGTTTGGTTAGGGAAGGAAAGAAGAAAGGCTTCATAATCAGAAAAGATGGTTGTCTATATTTCGGGGATCGAATTTGTGTACAAAAGATTCCAGAGTTGAGGAAGAATGTCATGGAAGAAGCTCATAATAGTTTGTATGCCATGCATCTTGGTAGTAATAAAATGTATCAGGATTTGAAAATTCATTTTTGGTGGCCAGCGAGGAAAAGAGAAATCACAAAGTTTGTACTTAGATGCCTAACATGTCAACAAGTTAAGGCAGAGCACCAGGTTTTGTCTGGTTTGATGCATCGTATCTCTATACCTGAGTGGAAATGGGACAGAATAGCTATGGACTTCGTGATTGGATTACCGATGAATCTAAGGAAGAAAGATGCTATTTGGGTTGTAATTGATCGATTGACTAAATCAGCCCACTTCCTTCCTATGGAGACTGATTTTACCTTGGAGCAGTATGCACAACTGTATCTCGATGAGATTGTGAGACTGCATGGTCTGCCTTCATCTATCATCTCGGATAGGGATCCGAGGTTTACTCCAAATTTTGGAAGAAGCTGCATGAGGCTTTAGGCACTAAACTACATTTTAGTACAGCTTTTCACCCCCAGACAAATCGTCAGTCAGAGAGGGTAATTTAGATTCTAGAGGATATGCTCAGAGCGTGTGTCATTAACTTTGAGGGTAGATGGGAGAAATATATTAAACTGGCAGATTTTGCTTATAATAATAGCTATCAGTCCAATATTAAAATGGCACCGTTCAAGGCCTTATATGGAAAAAGGTGCAAAACCCCCTTGTGTTGGTCTGAACTCAGTAAGGATAAGATAGTGGGACCGAATTTGCTTAGAGAAGCAGAGGAGAAGGTAATGATTATTAGGAATAGACTAAAAGCTACATCTAACCGTAAAAAATCTTATGCGAATTAGAGGAGGAAAGACATCGAGTATGCAATTGGTGATAAGGTATTTCTCAAAGTATCACCATGGAAGAAAGTTCTGAGGTTCAAAAGGAAAGGGAAGCTTAGTCCTAGATTCATTGGCCCTTATGAGATCATAGAGCGTGTGGTCCCATTGGCATACCGACTAGCTTTACCTCCGGATTCGGACAAGATCCATAATGTCTTCCATGTGTCGATGTTGAGGAAATACAGGTCGGATCCTTTGCATGTGATACTGGCTGAATTGGTTACCATTCAACCTGACTTGACTTATGAGGAAGAACCGGTAAAAATCTTGGCAAGAGAAGTCAAGGAATTGAGAAGTAAGAAAATTCCTCTTGTTAAAGTCCTGTGGCAGAACCATAAAACAGAAGAAGCTACCTGGGAGAGCGAAGAGATAATGCGAGCTTAGCTTCCTCACCTGTTTTACTACGGTAAATTTCGAGGACAAAATTTTCTTAAGGGGGGAGAGTTGTAATGCCTTGATTTATGGAATTATGAATAATGACTAATGGATTGCTAATTGGTACCAAATTGGGCATTGGTATGAAATTCAATTTAGATATGTTATTTTCATAATTATTTTGTCTAGATTGTGATTCATGCATTACATGTTATTTTTTTGATTATTCGTACATTTAATGGTGTCTAGATTGCAAATTGGGAAGTTGTGCCTTAGGAAGTCTAGTTATGGAATTTAATGTGATACGGTTCTAGCTAGATATTTGGAATTGAGATAGAGAATGGTGTTAAATTGATGTTGAAATATTTTTCCTAAATTGATTTGAATTGGGTAATAAAATAATTATTTGGGTATTTGATTCAATTATTGGGATTTGATTTTCAAATAAGATTTATTGATTATTATTGTTAGTCATTTATTATTTGAGGAATTATTTGTTAAAGTATAGTTTTAATTGTATCAATGGTATTTCATTTATGGGTATTTTATTAAATGGGTTTTAAAATAAGTGGGCTTATTTAATTATGGGCCATTTTGTGTTTTTTTAAAAGAAAGGGAAAAAAATGTTTTAACCTAAAATTAAAAAGAGTGGTCGACACCCTCTTTAGAAAAGAGAGTGCCGCCCTCCTCACACACACATGCATAAGAGAGAAAAAAAAGGGAGAAAGACAAATCTTCTTCTATTTCTGTGATTTTAACCATTGGAATCTACAATCATATGAAATTGAGAGTTAGCAATATTAGAATAATGACTGAAGTTAGAAGAGTAAGGTGCAATTAGGCTGTGATCACAAAAGGCATTCCGTAATCAAGGTAAGTTTCTATTTTGCAATCCATATATTGTTCTGTAATTTGATTGTGTTATTGGAGTCGTTATTGTTAAGAGATTTCAAATCCCTAATGGTTGATGTCTATGTTTTGTTTTGCTTTTTATGCCCATAGAGAAGTGTGAACCTTCTAAGGTTGATAAGGGCAAAGGGAAGGCATAATTGTCGGAAGTTTGATTTGCTATTATGAGGTTTCAGGTTAATGCTCTACAAGTATATGCCTATTTTGAATTCTTTGAGTGATGTTTGTGTTTTAGTGATCATGAGTATATTTTGGGAGATTTTATGAATTTGGTTGAATTGATTGAAATTAATGTTTCGGATGTCTCATTAGAGTTTCTTTGAGCTCTTTTACTCTTATTTGGCATGCTTGAATGTAGTTTTATTTGTTAATCTTTGATTCCTATGAGGATGAATTGATTTGGCATGTTTAGAGGATTAAAAAGAGTGAAATCTCATAACTGGAAAACATTGATTACAAGACCGTGTTGCTTGACACGCCCAGGTCATGTAGTCTTCTAACTTGTGAGATGTGGCCTACTGACAAGGCCACGACACTGATTACACAGCCGTGTTGCTTGACACACCTAGCTGACACGGCCATGGCAGAGAACACGGCCTGGCCGTGGACTCTTCTGACTCTCACTATGCTACCATGCGTTTTTGACCTTCTAATGATGCCTAAACAATCTAAATGCATACCTAATGTATTTTTGATGTGGTTTTCTTTCTAAAATCTCATAGAAACATTAAAGAGAAATAAATAAGGTATGTACCATGATTACATGTTGGAATGAACTTGGCTAAGGTGGGATTATTTGGTCTTCCATATGTTATAAGTTGAAATACTTTGTTATATGGTGACTAGTTAGGTAAATATACATGTATTAAGTGAAATTGGGATGATTAGGGATTATAATTGAGTGATGAATCTTAATTGGGGATTTAAGCCTAAATGATGTATGAATGCACAATTGAATGAACCAATGTGTGACTATATACTAGTTTGAGATAAATGTATGATCAGCTTAGGAAGGGAGCATGTACCCTAGTGTTTTAGGATAGTTGAACCATGTTCCTACATGTGTTTGACTTGATTTTTATGGATTGCATGAGCTATACTTGATATATGATGTTATCCTACAATTTTCTTATTGTGATGTTTACTTGCTCGACCCATGAACTACTGTGAATTGAGCGTGTGCTTATGACATGGTATTACCAATTTGGTATTTTGCTTTGAAAAGCTTAATACTATGCACCAGGTACGCTTACGTACTTGACATCATGAATAACATTGGACTGAGATGTTTGTGCATTATTGCGATCTCAATTGAACCACTTGAGCAATATATGTTATGAGTGTGGGATTATTAATACTTGTGAAAATGTATGATTATGGATTTTTGGATTTACATGAAGCTTCTAAGCTTCTATGATTAATGAGTGGGTTGCAATCAGGTATGTCTGTGAATGCTTGTGGTGCTATAGTTGAACTTTTGAGATTCTATCTGTGATTTGGACTCAGATGCAATGTAAAGAACTACAACTAAATGTCTGGGCCCTTATTATGTACTTGGTTGAATAGTTATATGAATGTGGTTATACTAATATTGATATACTGAGCATGCTACTGATTACTGGATTTGAGCTATGATCATATGTTTGACACAGAGAGTCCCACTTAGGTTGCGGATGCGCACCAACGTTCTATAGGCTTATGCCACCGTTTTGTAGGCTATTGCCTAAATCTATTTTGTTGGCTATTATGCCATTCTGATTCTAAATTTGATACCTGTTCTGCTTTTGTTTCTTCTAAGTTACTAATAAGGCCTATAAATAAAAAGATTAAAGAATGTGACTGATATCAGACTGTAGTAGTATGTGTTATGAAATATTTCTATATTTGAATATATGTTCCAATGATATTCTGATCTGGCAATGAGATTGATAGAATTATGATTTGTCAACGACACTAAATAATGTTCTGATTTACAATTGAGACTATCATCCATTTGTTTTGGTACATATTCTGATGATATCCTGAATAATACATATGCTATGAATTTATCTAATGTGGAATATATTTTGAATTCATTCTGATGTAGTTTATGTCTTAATGACGTTTTAATGATGGGTACACTTGAAATATGATCATTAATACTTGAATGTATCTATACCTTATATTAACTTTTGTATTGTACCCTTGAGATTACTTAATTGCTTACTACGTGAATAAACACCTATATGAGTTTGCTCTTATATATATTGATTGAAGTGATTTTCTATGATGCAAGTAAACTAATATATGAATTGATTATGTGTTTTGGTCTAGAAACATGGAGTGAAAATGTGAACATATCCACTCGTATTGTGAGAAACTGTTATTGCAGGCAACATGTATGCTTATGGCATGGTATAGATATTTACATTATGTGATATGCTCTTATACCATGCAAGTCTTGATTATAAATGATATTGCATGATTAGATGAGAAATAAGTTGCCTTTGTGGACTATTGTAATAAATGCTATATATATATATATATATATATATATGTACGGTTTCAATGAACCATACAT